>RJWT010011628.1:0-23114 GCA_004365215.1 Cuniculus paca
GTCACAATACAGGTAACATTAGCCTCTTCTTTGTTTTACTAAATATAAAACCCTACCCTAGTGAAGGCAATAGGAGACCCTTTGTGATTTCCTGGCTTGGCCTGAGTTTAAGATGCTTCTCTGAATTCATAATCCATTCCAGTCTGGAGCTGTCTTACTTATGCTGTCCTGCTTGCATTCGGGTGGAATTTGGGGCAGTGAGAGGAGGGAAGTGGAGATTTACTGTTGCCAGTCTAGCTAAGACTACTGGGAAGTAATTTTTTTCTTTTTCTTTTGTTTTTATTTTATTTGGCCCAACACTCTCTGAATGTCCTTGGAGATAGAGCACAAAATGGAAGACTAAAGCCTACTTGTTTAATTTTAAGAGACTGGAATTGTGGGATAGAATAGGCTTTTAAGAATGATTATATATGGAGCACTAGAAAGGTCAACATGGAAATAAATACATAACTGCACTGTGAAGGAAATAAAAACCAGTCCTGAATTAATATGAATGATACTCCTTTCTTTAAAAAAATGTATATATTTTGAATGGAACAAATTTGGAAGACAATATGCCAAAATAATGATTGAGGTTGTCTTGGAATGGGGGGTTGGAGCAATTTCATATTTTTTCCCCTTGCTTATCTGTATTTGTCCCTTTCTTTTAGGATGTTTAGGCTTTAGTGTTCTTTTTTTTTTATTTTAAACTAAAGGCCAAAAAAGCAAGATACTGAAATTGGGGAGCCAAGCGTCCCAAGGTGAGAAAGATCCAGCTTGGTTCTTATACCTGCCTCAATCTGGCAGAAGAATCTGGAGCAAATCCCTCACTGTTCCTACCCTCAGTGTCCCACTTATAAAATATGAACGACAACAACACCTCACAGGGACACTGTATGAATCTCATCACCTGACATGCATGATACTGCTTTGTCCAAGTATACATTCCTTCCATGAATACGAAGTTGTGTTTACTAGTAATTCACTTCTTTCTTTTCTGTGAAAGAGGAGTCCTTTCTTCAGAATTCCTGTGGCTGAAGGGGTAGGAGAATATCCTCCCCAATAAAAACGGTCACCAACTTTCTTCATCATGGTGCATGTGTGGCGTGTATGTGTGAAAGAGGAAGATCTTCCTAGACATCTAATCAAAGCAATACGTGATATGTGTGGAAAGGTTCCAAAATACAATTGTGACCACAAAAGGAAACACCCTGTAATTTAAACCCCATCCTATCGTGTATTACCTAGGAGATAAACCATGGAACCAGACTGAATCTGTTTCCTCGTCCAGGAAATGGCAATAGCTCCAGTGGTTTGTTCACTCGCTTAGTAGAGGAGAATGGCCATGCAGCCCTTGGCAGAGTGCAGGCATGGAGGGAATACTTGATGCGTGACAGCTGCTGCCGCTGCCAATCCAGGGGGAGTCCCTGCTCATGGCATTCAGTGCCAAGTCATGTTATCATTGTTATTATGAACTATTCAGTAACAAGAGGAACAGTTATAATATGGATCCATTAGTAACTGTTTGTCACGAGGAGATAACACCCTGTGTACTTCATTCTTTTGACGTTTTCTCATCTTCTTAGGGTTTGAAATGCAACAGTTAGTGGTTTCTGGACATTATTATTCTCTGCCCAAAAGTATTATATTTGCCTAATCCAAGAGATAGGGAGAGAGATTAGATGGAAGATTAGATGGAGAATAGATATTTCAGCAATGAATACATAAAACTGTTGTGGGAACACTTGTCCCACATCATGCTGCAGATCTTGCCACCTATTTTTCAACTTGGCCCTGACTGCTAAAGAGCAGTGCCCTGAGGTTTCTTGGAAATTTCCTGGTCACAATGAGCCAGCATGGAGAATTGCAAGAGAGCCCCCTTTGAAGCCGAAAGATCTGTTTGGATCTTGGGTCACAAACCTTTAGCGATGTGTTCCTGCATGAGCACCTATCTCAATCAACTGCCATAAGACTAAGAAATGATACTTTCAAAAAGTCATATATAATCGCTATGATAATAGGCACTGAATGTATGTTTTTACTTTATTAATACTACTATCACCATGCCAAATTCAGATGACTAGAGATTATAATCTTTCTCCAACCTGTGCTAGACAAACAGCCCCTACTTTTAGGCTACATTCTGAGCACCCTAGTAAGAGGGGTCTAATATGCTTGGCAAAGACCAAGGAGATGAGAGCAGCCAGAGCTGAGCAGTATCATGGATTTCTAATACAAGGATGTTTAGTTGGAATCTTCGAGAAGATAACATTTTATAAAGAAGAGTCATAGGATTAAACACAGCAGTTAATATTGACTATTAATTATATACTACACCTTATTCTAAGCTCATTGAATGTAGTAAGTTTGTTAATTTTCCCCCCTCACAAATTTTTGGAAGTCTGATATTATCCCCCATTTTACAGATAAGGAAAGGATCATGGGAAAGTTTAACAACTTCCCCAAAGTCTCAGATTTGAGAATAGGGATTCAAATCTGGACCATCCAGAGACTGTGTCCATGCTCTACCTCAGAGAAAAATACCCACTCTCTTTGTCTAGTAAGACCATAACAGGAAAAAGAAGTTAACCATGTTGTCTTACTAAGAGGTCAAAATTGGGAAAACAGCAGCAACTTTAGGGAGAGATATTTCACCTCTAACAGCAGTGATTGAGATTGACTTTCACATGAGGTAATTAGTCTTCCATGACTAATAATGTACAAGCAGTTGGTAGAAAGCCATTTGGTGACATTTTGAGGGGACTCTAGGGTTGGGAAAAGGTTGACACCAAATAAATTCTAGGGTTTCTTACAAACATTAGATTCACTGGTGCCTCGCACACTCTAGTTGCTTAATAAGAAGTTAAGTAAATGGGTAATTGAATGAATTCAATAATACCATGAACACATCAGATCAAAGATTCACCTAATATGCACAGGGCAACAATGACCTTTCCTTCTCAAAAGCTACAATGCTTAGTGATTTTAGATACGTCAATCAACAATAAAGGTTATTCTCATATGGTAATTTTGTATTTGACTGTTTTCTTTACTATAATTTGATTTAAAAATCTCTTCCCACAAGAGATAATGTCTTACTATTATAAAGCAAAGCTCATATTAGGAACTTCTTATTCTGGTATTAAATAATAGAGTCAATAGAAATATGACTCAGTTCCATGTGAACATTCTAGATGCAACTATGATGTCCTGGTCAAAAATTCATCCTGAACTATTCATTTATTCATTCATTCATTTATTAAATATTGATTATTTTGCTTAAATGAGCCCTGACAATGTGCCAAGTCCTGTGCAAAGAAGACAGAATGTCTGTCTTTAAGCAGAAAAGTGCAGGTAATTCCATGGACCTCAAAAGAATCTAGCTTTGGGGGCAATGAAAGGTGCAAGAGAACGCTAAAGTAAAGGGATTGGATATTCACAGGCCTGAAGGAACTTACGAGGTCAAGCATGCAGGATGCATTTGATGATTCATTATGTACAAGTCATCAGGGTCTGCATCACTTCTACCAATGGCTCTCCAAATGTGGTCCCCAGAACAACGGCTTCAGCATCACCTGGAAACTGGCTAGAAACCTGCAAATCTCAGGTCCAACTCTATACCTTACTTAGAAACCCTAGAGTGGGAGCAAAGTGGTCTGTCTTTAAACATGTCCTCCAAACACTCTAATGCATGCTTAAGGTTTTTGCCTGCTTTGAAACCAGGCACAGAAATAAAATTAAGGCAAAAGACAAATAAATCAACCACAGACACACACAAAAATGAGATTATAGGTTAATGGTAGTACAGTATTATTTTTCAGGAACTATAAAGTTCTTCTGTCTGTAGATCATTCATGACATTCTCCCAGTTGGGAAGGGCAGATGGCCCAAAGGATTAGCATCTGACACAGCACACACACACACACACACACACACACACGCACACTAAGAGATTAAGAGACTGGTAACCTGCTAAAATACCCTTTCTGGTGATGGAAACAAGAAATGTCTCCCTATCCCAGTTCTCATAGGGCTTGATGGCTATCTGTGGCTGATTTCCTTGAGACATTCAAAAGCGGAAATCCAGGCCCACCTAATAGGTCTCCAAGGACAGCCCTAAGATTTGGACTATGAGTCTCTGGGCAAACCCAAGGAAATAGAAAGTGAAAAGAAACATGGATTTTTATTTTCCTAACTTGTTGATTGCAAACAGAATTTTGTTTAATAAACCATGAAATGATTAACAGAGGTCTGTGTGTTCTTCCAAAGTACAGCTGGCTATGTAATATAATCTTTTCTCTTGCTCTTTCAGGCCATATACTATTCCCACGAATGCTAATTTGGATTTATTTGACCTCTATCGTCCCATTGTCAAGTGGACCCTGTAAACAAGAACCTGCCAGAGAAAGTAGGCTGGTATTACTCTCAGGCACTGACCCTAATCTCCACAGCCCCCGGTATGACTCGGGTCACCATCTGGACCAGTGAATACTGACAGCAGTCTCCAAGATAGTCTTTCAAGATTTTTGTCATTAGTTGTTTCCAATCTTACTTATACACTTAGCCAGGGTAAATTTTTTTTTTAAAAATGCATGTTTGAGTATGTTAACTGCTTGCTTGCAAGAATATCTTCAAAGACTTCCCAATATAATTAAACTAAAACAAACACTTCTTGCACATGACCCTTCTTTGCTCTCAGTTCTGACCCTCTCTTTGTGCCTCATTGTACACCAGCCACAATACTCTCCATCCTTATTCTCAGTTCATGGCAATTGTAATGTTCTTTCCTGTCAGGGTCTTTGCACTGGCTATTACTGCTGCTGTAGATGCTCTCACTTCTCTTCACCCAGCTACAACCAATTCCTACTTAAGGAGCTCTTTTCCTAAGCTCTATCATACTTCACAGACTGGATGAGGCCTTCTCTTACATATACTCACAATATCCCCTGGATGTTTGACTATAATTGTTATTAAAATTTCAAGAAAGTGATAGTCTACTCAACCATATAATATTCTTCTTCCTCAGAGGACACAAGCATCACCAAAACAAAGACAATGACTGTTTTGCTCATGACTGCATTCTTAGCACCTGGCTTGGTGTGCACACTAGAGTATGTTTCAATCTGCATCTCTGGGATGATCCAGTGAATAAACTAAAGTCTTTATAAGGATTTCAAATTCCTGGAGCAAGTTAAATAAAGGGAGAAAGAGGTAGTAGACCTAGAAGAAGACCATCTCCATCACAGGAAACCACTTTAGAAAAGGTCGAATTCAGATAAATTTTGGGGTAGATTTGTAATTTGGAGGCCCAGGAAGAAGTCATGATTGAAGAGCACACGCACGTAAGGCTCTACTGGTGCCACAGCCCATGAGTACATCTTTCTGAAGGATTAAAAGAACTCCAGAGACATAACAAAGTCTTCTTCCTACTTCAGGTTAGACACGTTGCTGAAAACACTTTAAAATTTACTAAATTAATCCTTATTTTCTGAGAGTTTAGAGACAACAACAAGATTTCTTTTTACCATGAGCATTTTAAGGCATTGATTCCCATAACATTGTGCTTTTATTTTCCCCATGGAGAGTCCCAAGTATGGAGACTCTGTTGATCTGGGTAGCTCTGTGAGATAGAAGGCCAATGGAGACAGCCTGGGAAGCAGCTTTTCTTGGGCCATTCTCAGAATTCTGTTAAAAAGGGTCAGCTCTTTTGTCAGTTACTGTAGATTTTGCTAGGAGAAATAGTCATCTGCTTTCAAAGAATTATTACTATTTCCACCTTAAAAAGCTTCAAGATCCCAACGTCTCTCAACACACACAGACACTGTCATGAAAGTAGAGAGAGAGGGGGAGGGGGAGAAGGAGGGGGAAGAGAGACAGAGGGAGAGGAGACATAGAAGGAGAGACAGAATTCATACTGGGAGGACCCCATAGTGTACAACAAAGCCATGGCAGCTTCTGCTCTGGCCATGCCACTGTGAGGTGCTAAACTAACATGGTTTGAAACTGGTTCAACCTGCAGACGTTTCGGAATCACCCGAGGGATACCGGAGAGAGATCCCTTTTATATTTTCTCTCTTATAGTTTATACCTATGTCTCCCCAAAGCCTTATGTGCTCATAGGTGGGGCTTCTGGGAGGTGACTGACTCATGGGTGTTTGATATTCAACCCTGGATTAGTCCACTGATGGGTTTACAGCTGACTGTAACATCGGGAGGCGAAGCCTGGTGGGAAGAGCTGGGTTAGTGTGGGTGTGGCCTGGAAGGGTGTGGATTAAGGAATGGTCAGCTTGTAACACTCAGCTGAACTGAATCAGTGTGGTGCTGGGTGTGGAAGGCCCACCTGAGGATCATTGCCAACAGCATAAAAGGAGAACTGGAGGGGAAGAGGGTGTGTTGTTGATCTCCCGGAGAAGCTCGTCATGCTGGCTTTCCTGATATCAACTCAGTTCTCATTGTCGGAAGAGCTCAGGTCCTCGCTGCCCCTGAGGATGGCTGCGGTTCTTTTCAGGGGAGCTGTGGTCCTTACCTCGATCATCACTTCCTGGCTCCAGTGCAGATCCTTAGCCTGCTGGTACAGATCCTTTATCCTGCTGGTGCAGACTTTCTAGCTTCCGCCACTGATTTTTAGGCCTTCCTAGTGCAAATCCTTGATACAGACTTGCCTGAGACATTGTACTGGGCTCTAGGCCTCCTGTTGGAATTGCAGAAGACATTGCCGTGGGATCCAGGCCCTCAGCAGGATTCTTTGGGTCTCTAATAAGTGGACAGATCTCTTGCACTCTTCTGCATTTGACTTTTTGGGTGAATATTATAAAATAATCCTATAATTTATGTATCCTGCATTAAATCTACCTTGGAAACACTGACCATAACAAAGGATATAAATTCCTTACGTTCCATTGTTCCCTGTTTCCTGCCTGCCACGCCACCCTGCCTTGGAACCAGCTAACTATGGACTGAAACCACTACACATGGTGAGTCAAAATAAACCTCTCCTTTAACTTCTGGATGTTGGGCGTTTTGTCCCAGCAACAAGAAAATAAGAGATTCTCCTACCAAATATTTTTTACTTTCTAACATCAGTGTCTGAAATACTACCATTAGGAGATATTCCTTTGAGTGAAGTGTATTACATTTGCTACATAGCCTCTGAAAACAGCAAATGTTTGCAGTTACACAAAACTAAGTATAAAACAGACACCCTAAATTCCTATTAGCCTAGCACATAGTGGTTACTCAGTAAATATTTTATTAACTAGAGGACTAGGACTATAGTTCCAACTTTAGTCGCCCCTTTGAATAAAGAAAAGCTTTTCTAAAATACCCCTCCCCAAGCTTCTAATTTAGTTGATTGGGAGAGAAGGCCAGCAGTTTTGAGTTGCATCCTGATAGGCAGAAGACATTAGGAGCCACTGTCACTGACATGCAGTGAGTGGCCACATCACTGACTTGAAGAGCAAACGTGGCCAGGGCTCATCTTCAGCCTTCATAGAGAAAGGAAAGGAGAAAGGCTACCTCACAACCAAGGCCTGTGATAGAAAAAGGACCTACTCACCAGTAGTATTCAAGAGCTCTGTCCTTGCCCTCTACTCTGGCTGTGGCATCCCTGTTTATCATCAAATGAGAATAAAATAGTAAAAAGTGTATAAATTATAAAGGAGATCTTTTGTCAAGGTGGATGACTGAAATAATCTTTAATAGTTTTTCACTTTGAAAAATGGATAAAATAGCATCCATAAAGGGGAAAGCCTTCTTTTCTGTTAACTTTTATTCACCTTCACCTAATTTTTAAATATGCAGTAAACATGATTGTAGGGCTTCTCATTAACTGGGGTGTCTTACAGTCATAATTTTTGATACACAACATTACTTACCAATTAGCCTGTCTTGTTCGTTTAAATTTCTTTGCTCATATTTTAATGGGAGCTAATGATGCCTTTGTTGACTTATTTAATGTTATGTAAATGTGGCTATAAACTGTGAAGGGTTTAAGCAGAAGCACTATTTTTGCTTACTCTTCAGATTTTGGAGTGTGTAGAGTCCCCAGGAAACACACATATCAACACAATGAATGTAAGCTACTGAGGAGGCCAAACAATAATAATTTTTTAAACAGGCAGTGAAAGATGTTTAGAAAAAGAGGGTTTTTTTTTCTTTATTTTGTTCTGGATTAATCATTTATTTGGATATGAAAGACGTTTCAGAGTTAACTTCTCCTAGCTTGTTTTACCTTTCCTGTTTTGTTTCCCTAAGTATAGGCATAGGCCAGTCTAAAATCAGCTTCTAAACTCTGATAGAGACAGCTGGGTATAACAGTGGCTCTATTGCTGGGTTTTATGAGCCTTGTCCTCAATAGAGTCCCCATATATTGAGGACATAATAGGTAGCACAAAAATATTTGAATGAATGAATAAGAGCTTTATAATTTCAACATGCACATGGATGGCCCTTCTGAAGCAATGAACTCTCAATACTGTGTCCTCTGCTTCTCCAGTGATATTGTATACTAACTACCCAAGCTGAGCCATTCTTACTTTTGTCATATGCTAAACATTGTAATTGCCAGTGACTAAGCATTATCTTATTTCAGTTTCCTTCGATTCTGTTCCTCTCTCTACTTATCATCCTCTTAATTCTCCAGCTTTCTTCCCCAAGTACCGCATTCAACCATCTTTCTACCATACCACCATTCCAATTCTCTATTTCTAGAATTTTTTCTAACTCTTCCAACTTTAAGTCCGCTCTTTCTTCCCTACCCAGCTTCAATTTCTTGATGAATCATAATAATCAGCAATTAATGTATATCCTTGAATTCTTAGCATTGGTTAAACCACAAATTTTGATTAAAATCCCTTTCTTTTTTTACTCTATACTCTCACTGTTCAACTCGAAGTTAGCAGAGAAAATGTCTCCCCAGGTTGAATGGACTTAGGACAATGTGTCATGTAGCTACTTTTGCTGCCAAATGAGCACATTCACCTTCTAGACTGCTCTTTCCTCCTTAACCACTGTTAACAGTTCGTATGACCCCAGCTGTTTTCTGTTTCCCCCTCCCCTAGATAGAAACATAAAATTCTGGATATTTTTTCCCATTTTCTCCTAAAAATTCTTAAAGAAGATATTAAATCTTCTCTTGACTCTCACTGCCCACACCAGTTCTGCCTCCTTTCACACTGCTTCCCTATGCAGTGCAGCTCTTTGAAGAAGTTACTTCTACTTAGTGTCATTCATTTCTTCCACTTCTGTGAGGCCATCTCTCCTAAGAACACAAGGAAATTTCTTTTTTCAGGTCACCAGTGATTTCTATGCTAAAAGGGCCAATGTCTAATGTTTAAACTTCCTGGGCTTCCTAGCAGCCTCTGACAGAGTTAATCAAACCTTTCCTTCTACATCCAATCTCTTCTAAGGGCTCCCTGGGAAAAACTAGTTGCCATTGTTCCTCCGCAACCTCCTTTTCTGACTCTTCCTCTTCTCCCTAATTTCTTCACATAGGGGTCCCCTAGGCCACAGTCTTTCTTTTCATCTTATCTCTAATATTTCTAGCACAGCACACAGTATTGTATTCCCACATCAACATCCAATGATAGACTTTGGATTTAACATCTCCATTGTATTTCTGATAAATTCTTGATTTTTCTTTGTAAATCTACTTGCAGCTTTCTCCACGGCAGCTGGTGGCAACCACATCCTCTCATTTGCTCACACCATCTAGCCTGGAGTCATCTTCCCCCCTGCTTATTCTTTCATATTCCATGTCCCGTATGTCAGGAAATCCTATTGGCTTCACCTTCACAACAGATTCAGAATCTGAGTTTTATGACTAGCAACATGCCAAGCACTCTAGTTTGAATTTGCTGTCATCTGTTGCCTGAATTATTTGCAATAGCCTATGTTTATTCTTAACACAGAAGCCAACATAATTCTCTTAAAACCTACTGAGCCATGTCCTTTTTTCAGAACCTAGCAGTGGTTCTTCATTTAATGCAGAGAAGAAATCGTGACACAGTGGTCTCCAAGGATTTCCCAGCCAGTCCCACCCTCTTCCTCTCCAACTTTCCCTACTGCTCCCCCTGCTCAGTATCCTCCAGCCATACTCTTCTCAATTGTTATTCCTCAGCATGCCTGGCACACTCCCACCTTTGAGGAGTGTACTCTGTATGGAAAGCCCTTTCCCCAGATATCTTTATCACTAATTCCCTACTTCCTTCAAGACTTAAGTTTTCTTTTTCCAATGAGACCTATGCTCATCACTTTCTTGGATATGTCAACATGTTTCCCACACACCTGACCACCCTTGGCATTTTCCTACAGTATGTATCACCTTCCCTTACCAGATGTACTGGTTTTCCACAATTGCCATAACAAACCAGACCTGATGGCTTAAATGATAGAAATTTGTTTTCTCAGTTCTGGAGGCTGGACCTCTAAGATCAAGGTATCAGCCAACAACTTGGTTTTACCTGAAGGGCTCCCTCCTTGGCTTGTAGATGACCAGCCTCTCAATGTATACTCACATGGTTTTTTCTCTATACTAGCAAACTTGATGTTTCTCCCTATATCCAAATTTCCTTTTATTATAAGGACAGCAGTCCTGACCTAAAGCCCACCATAATAACCCCATTAACTTAATCACCTCAAGGTGCTATCTCCAAATAAAATCATATTTTAAATTACTAGTTTTTAGGAATTCAACTTATGAATTTGGGAGAGAATACAGGTTAGCCCATAACACTGGATAACTCTCTTATTAAAATGATTGTTCTAAAATAAATAAATAAAATGATTGTTCTCTGTCTCCATCCTCTAGCCCAAAACTCACAGAAAAAGAAGATTATAACCGTGAGAACCTCATCTGTGGCCTCTACAAAGAGCAGTGCCTAATACAAGGTGAGATTAACATTGCAGAAATTAAAGGATAGGTGCATGTCTCCATTTTTAAGAGTTAAGAGCAAGAAAGACAAGTGGGCCACTAGCATATAGGAGATCTAGGTTGTGTTTCTAACTGTAGATTTTAAACAAATAGCTTATTCTTGCTGACTCCACCCTCCCCTTGAGCACTAATGAGGGTATTTGTCTACCTATCACACCAAGTGATTTTAAGGTTTAAATGTAAAAATGTACATAAAGGCCTTTGAGATCCAGCACACTTGTTCAAATGCGGAGCCTTTATTTATCCTGTGGTTAACAGTATTAATAGTAATAATAACACTTGCCTTCTACCAATCTTTACCAGGCAGCAAGCACTGGATTGAGAGCTTTATATGCAATTCCTTGTTTAATCCCCACGGAAACCTTCCAGATAGCTATAACCTCTCTATTTTTCTGTATAGGAAACCTGGAGGCTGGTCATTTTTTGAGCATTAAAAATATATATCTACTCTATACTGTATTATAAAAATTAATTTGACCTTAGAACTCAAAGAAGCATATGTTTGTGGGAATGTATGTGTGGTGTGCACACATTTAGGTTAGTACTGGAAGTTTAGCCTTCCAGGGATTAACTCAGTAAAAATCAAAGATCTATGAGATGGGGCTATATCTCATGACATTGTACTCTACAAGGTCTGGAGTGATGAGTGCATTTCAGAAATGGCAAACTCCGTCCTTTTTATAGAACTTTTTGGATGACAGCCAATCAACCCGGGCAACTTAAAAGGAGAATGTTTATCACTGCACTCTGGATAAATATAATCTACTGGCTTCCTTTGACATCTTATTTCTAAATGCTTCATTCTTTTTCTTTTTCTAGCAATTGTAGCAGGTGCTAAAGGTCTACCAAAAGGATTACTAAATCCTGTCAGAAAGAACTAGAGTAATTTGTGTATAGTACAGTTAAAATTACTCTATTACACTAGAAGCTAATATTAGCCTAATGAGTTGAAATGGAGGGAGGAAGGTTGCTCAGAAAAGATTGTAAGTGACTTAGCACTGGTTTCTCACTTCCAATGATAATGTTCTTCAGGACTGTGTTTTGAACACATTATTATAAATTTAAATATTTTAATATTGATTTATTCTAATTTTCTTTTTGATCGGTACTGTCTCTGTGCTTGCATTTCATCAATTCTGACTAGCGACATCACTCTATTTAATATCTCCCATGGCCATATTTCTTGTAAATTGGGAGCTGGATTTTAGCTGCTTAAGAAGGCTTCAACGATTCCTTTGTGTGGTTCAACATTTAAAACTCAGATTCTAATCTAAAAACCTTTAACAAGGAATTATTCAGCCTAGAGTTTATATAAATGTACTGGGATATAGTCTACTGCAACTATAGTCAGTATTTGCCCTAAATCACAACTTAGATCGTTTTTTCAGAGTGTTTTGAATTCAAATAGAAATATTTAGTTTTTCTTATGTGTCAATTTAGAATATAATTCCAGGAAGTCTATAATTTCTGTATACAGGAACAGCCAGCTCTAAAAGGAAAAGTATAATTAGCTATGCTGTGTTGTTTGGATGCTATAGACCTGTTTGCTCTAAAGTGCCCTCTCAGTAGCCCCCACAGTACCTGAATCCTGTTATATTTGTCATTTATTGAAAGCAAATTACCTCCAGTAGGTCCCTGTGAAATGCAGGTGTTATCTGGAAGAGGTAATTTGTGTCCTTCAGGTATTTTAGCAGGTATCAGTTATGAACAAAATGAGATGCATGAAAGGCAAGTTTTAATGGTGAAAGGAAATGAAAATCTCAAACCCAGATGGCTTTCAGAGAAGTATGGGACCACGTGGATGGTTCCAGAGCAAAGAAAGTGATGGTCAAGATCACTAGGCATGAGGCATGACTAGCAGACTCTTGTGGCCTAAGAACCAAGAAGGAGAAATTGATGTCCGATTTTGACTGTGTCATAATTTTACAAAGGAGCAGCCTTTCTTGCATACCCATATTACTCAAACTTTTGTTCCACTTTCCCCAATTTTCTTTTGTCTCATTTCTCAACATTCAAATCTTCACTCAAATACCAGCTTTACAGAGCACCCTCCTCAACCATCTAGTAAAACCTTGCAGCCTCCAGTGGTGTTTTAATCTTGGGCTGCCATAATGAAACACCACAGGCCATGTAAATTACGCAATAATAATTATTTTTATCACCTATTTAGAGAATGGAAATCTGATATCATAGGTTCTGGGCCAAGCCCTCTTCCTTTCCTGCACATGGCAATCATTGTGTCCTCTTTTGTACGTACACGAGTAGAGGGTTGGAGACTGAGGCTGAACATGCTCTTGGTGTCTCTTCTGTTAAGGTTACCAATCTCATCATGAGGACCCCAACCTAAGGACCTCATTTAAATCTAATTATCTCTCACAGGCCCCATCTCCAAATACCACCATATTAGAAGTTAATATTTCAACATGCAAATTTTCAAGTGAAACAATTCTTCCCTTAGTGCCATGGTTTATCTTTCTATTCTTCAGTTTTTTCACAGACCTCTTAATCTAGGAATATCTTGTTTTGTTAATTTGTCTGACATTTGCTCTAACCAAAATATAAATAATCAAGATCCAGAGTGAAATCTGGGTCCTTGAGCAAAACTTACCCTAGAGAAGGCACTTTATAAATAGGTGAAAGGTGTCTACACAAATCTAATTATTTTCAGCCTATCTCATGAAACTAAATTGAAGATTATAGAAACTGACATTGGAATTGTTCTACTTTAGGCTGGGTTCTGCATAAAATCTGTGCAAGTGCCTGGTTGACTCTGCATCCCTTTACTTCACATCTATTTAGCTCCTGCTACATGCCAAGAAATGTGCCAGATTTACAGATTCAAACAAAAATAAAAGGAAACAGATACATAAAGATACTGTCAGAGAGAAGGGAATTTGCTCTAGGAATGGCATGCCAAATGCTATTGTCGCACAAAAAAATCAGTCAGTTCTCTCCAGGTATACAAGTTTGCAAGTCAGGCAGAGGGAACAGCATATGTAATAGCCTTCGAAGGAATAAGCCCATGTTCAGAAGCTGCCCAGCAATATTGTGTAACAGAGTGACCCATGCATAGGCAGGGAAAGACAGGGAAAAGAAAGTAATGAATGTCAAAAGAGACACTGGGTCAAATACCCTACCTGGTGTGTTTTGCTGAGAGTCTTGGACATTGTTTCCTTGGGCAATAAGAGTTCTAGAAGTTTGAGAGTAGAAAAGGAATATGATCCGCTTTATTCAGCTTGTTAAGGCAACTGTGCTTCCAAGTCTGGGATATTTTATTTTCCTCCAAATTCTCACATACCTCCCATTTCTGTTCTATCCCCTACATGCTGGCTGTTAGTGTGGGAACCTCTGGGATGACAGAATGTTAGTGACTTTTTCCAAATTATAACCACTGCTGGAAAAGACAACATCTAATTCAAGATCACATCTAAGTCTACGGCATGTCAGTAATGTAAAAACATGTGCTCAAAGTCAAACAGCAGTAGATAGATGATGGATGCTTTCCATGATTTGTAATATTCGTCACTTTTGGATTTGGGGTGGGTCTGAGAACATATGAATATCTCAGCCACCCCACAAAAATGTACACATGCACCAATAATCCATTAATACCCCCCACTTGAGATTCCAAGACTACCACCGGAAAGCCATGTGACTTTGGACCCAACCTCTGGGAGTTGTTTTTTCATCTCTATGATCAGTAGTAAGAATTTGTATCTTAGGGTGAGATAGTGAGTGTTAATATGCCAATGATTAGAGAGCAGTTACCACAAAGCCTGCACAAGATAAGTGCTCAGTATTGACTCTTCTTTCCCCTGCTTTATTCTTCCCTTCATTTCCTTTTCTTTCTCTTTTATTTAAAAAAATAGTGACTAATAGCTGCTGAATTATTTGAACTGTTTTGATGATGACATTTCTCGCATCTTTTTTTTCAAACACTAAGTTTTCTGTGAATATTAAAGAAGTTATACATAGTGTATTCTTAATTTATAGTAGGTGTTTGATAAATTTAGTCCCTCCCTTGTCCTGGTGGATTTTTAGGTATATTAACATACATTTAAAACAGCTGTGCTTTCATAAAACAAAAGCTATACAAGCCAACAAAAGTAGTAAAAAAGATCAAAATTCATTAACAAAAACTTCAAAGAAATTTGATCTCTCCCTTTTTGATACTGAAACTAAACATTGTTATACCACTGATAAGGCTATTTGTCATCTGTACAAAATTTTCATAAAAATAATAAAATACTACACTTTAGTGTTGCTTGGTCATGTTTCTAGTGGATCTTTCGATATAAAGTAAAGTGGACTTATAGATAGAAAATGGGCCAGCCACTGATCAGGGCTAAACCCTAAAATGCTTTAATTTAGACACATCTATCACCTTTTCTTTGCCTCAGGACCTGCCTCCCCCCACTCCCACCCCCGCCATAAATTGCAAGACATGAAATTGATGGGCGTGTTATAGTAGTAGAACTACAGGATATGAAAATTCCTTGGAAAAATTATTGTATACCAACCACATATTAGGCAAAGACTTAGAAAGCATCTGATTATTCCACATATTTGGAGGATAGATTTGTCATTGTGCACCATCAACTGAGCTGAGCCAGCAGCAATGTGATGGGAAGGCAGGAAAATTAGCCTAATGGAGGAACAGAGAGGCAGTTTTTCTTGGTTAGTGGTTCTCAATTTTCTAGAACTACTGTCAACTCCATAACTCAGGAAGTATGGTGATTACTAAACTTTCATTATTTCTTTTTACCTATTTCAAGATCAGGCGAACTCTCCAGGGCCATCTAGAGGAGATGAATCTTGATTTATGAGCCAGAAACTATAACCCAATACTCTCTACCTCCCGCCATAGGGCGCTGCTCTTGCTATTCATAGAAGATTTATACCACGTTCTATGATCCCTGAAATGATAAATACATTTGTTTTGTATGTGTGTGTACACATGCGTGCATTTGTGGGCACTTTTCCTTCCAAGCAAGTCAATCTTTCATGTCATATCATTGTAAACGCTTATAATTCCAAAATATCAAGTATGCTAATTTTCTATACATTTCTCCTGAGAGATTGTTCACTCATGTGATTTTAATTATCCTTAGTCCATTCTCCGAAACTTACCAGATGTCTCCTCCTCTACCTCACACTCAGTGCAGCACCTTCTGCATGCCGTGTCAGTGTTACTTCTTCCGTATAATCAATCTTAGTTCATGGTTCCACATTTTCCCATCCTTTCTCTACCTCTCCCTCCTCATAACATCTGGTCAACTACTAAGTGCTAATTGTTCTGTCTTAGATATTTTCCTTGATCCATTCCTTCTTTCTGTGCTGTAACCACCTTTTCCAAAGCACTGGTCTTTACTGCCTCTCACACTAACAAATACAACCACACCCCTCCTTTTTCTATTTCTACCTTAAATCCATCCCCCTGGGTGCAGCCAGCCTTCCACTTAAAGCACAGCCTGATCATATCACTACCGGCTCACACAATTTCCCATGGCTTCTTGGAAAAGTCTTATTTTCAAGGAACACAAGACCTCTAGAGACCAGTCATTCCAATAACATCGTTAGGCCCATTATCCTCTCTCCCTAATTACATATCATATCACCATCAGCTGCATAGTTCACAGTGAGGCTTCTATACTATGCTGCTTAATGCCTTTGAAGATCTTGTCATTTTTCTTACAATGCTTAACCTTCCACTTTTCCTTCCAAAGTCTCATCCCTGGTCTCGTCCCAGAGGCCTTTCCTGACCCCTTCTCTGCCACCTTCCTCATTTGCTCTCCACTCCAGAGGCCCATGCACCTTGGTCTGTGTTAACAGAGCCCTTTTTACAGTACTATTACCAAAATCAGTCCAAGGACATAAAGATTTCAGTTGCTTGTTTTGCTCCTCATGGCACAATAAACTCTAAGAATCTCGCCTAGCCTAGCCTGCTATCCATCACCTGATCTGCCCCTTAAGTGGTAGTCTGCAGTGTAAGTTGAACTGAAGAAAATTAATTACAAAGAAAATACCTATATTTGTAAGTAATCATAGTTCATATTTGGTAGTACATAAAAAAAGCTTAAGTAGTTTTTCAGTTATAACTTTATTTTACTCATATTTAAAATGACTCACAAGTTACTTATTTTTCATTTTCCTATTTATTATATACTACTATGTAATAAAATATCCTTTTACATACTACTATGAAATAAAGAAGTATTGATTTTAAAAACACTTTGAAAAGTAGCAGTCCTACTTGTACTGAAGAATCAGTATTGACATCAAAATGTCATTTCATAACGTTCTTGGTCACAGTGTTTGGTCCATATGCCTGTATGCCGTCTGTAGAAATCTCCTCACATGATTGATTATGATCTAGAAATGATCGCCCAGTTTCACCTGTACATAGCAAATCATGAAGACCAAACAGAATTTAAAATTAGTCGTTGAAAAATCCAGAGTTCCTGAACTGAGATACATTCTACAACACATAAGGCAAGGCACTGGTAGCATTAAAACAAAGATCTGCCATACAGAGAGAATTTTCATTTATAAATAAGCTTTGGAGAAACTCAAAATGAAAATGCAGTTCCAGCAGCAGGCCAGTCACATGGGAGCGCATGCATGTAGTCGTCATCACATGCTCTAAGGGATCTGTGATGCTCAAAGTTCATGAGACATTTAAGAAAGCTCTAGATCCTTTCTCACATGATATCTCGTCCTCTCTATGAGTATTAATCCTGGGTGGTGATGATGGTAATGGCAATGAGTGGGTGGAGAGGTTCTCTAAAATAACAAGTTGAAGCAATCTGTTCTTCATTGACCAACTTATGGCTCTTAAGTGAGTAATCAACATAATCTAAATACTGCAAAATGAAATATTCTTTTGGGCTCAAGAAAATGCTTGTTAGGTTAAAACCAATCAGTAGGAAATGACTGGTGTTTGTTAGTGTTGAGAGAAGAGACCAGATTCTTTGCACATTAGCATTCCAATTGGTGCCAACATAAACCTCCAGACCTCCAAGTCACAGAATGTGTTATTGTTTTCATATGAGTAAATCTGGGACAGCTTGTTAGTTCTATTTCCATTGCTCACTTGAAAAATGGGGCTCCATATTTCCACATTCTCTGGTGACAGAAGTAACAAAACAATCCTTCTGGAGGCTGAACATTATTCTTCAAATTGGTGTAGTACTGGCTATTGTTTTCATTTAATCATGGATATGGAAGAGGGCAAATGGCACAAATATTATGCCCATGAGTGATTTAATAGGCATGTATGCTAAAAAAAACTTTACTCAGGAAACTCAGCCATAAAAAGTGGCATCCTTCCTGCATGTGAGAGAAGCTCCTCCAAGAAGGACATAGTAGTTTAGGCCTTTAAGGCAGTTTTCTAGGGGTGCCACCAGATATTATCTTCTAGTACACTGCTTCTTAAGTAGTATCAGTTTTCCAGGATCTAAGATGGTGATATTCTTGCCTGCAGAATCTTCACACTCTTCTGATTTAGGGAGAGAAGTGATACAGTAATCGCCTGCATTTCCTGAAGTGGATCCCAGGAGAAGATAACCAAGGTTTGAGACATTTGTCTGCTGCCATTTTGCATCTGTTAGTAATTTGGTGTTGAGTACAAGCTGGGAATTTTAACAAACCAGTTTGAACCCCATCACTTCACTAACTGTCAGAACAGGTCACTTAATCTCAAGTCTTAGCTTTATAATTTAGAAAATGATCACCATATATTCTGCTTCATAGGATTATGGAGAGTACTAAATTAAACTTCCAAAAGTTAGTCAGTGTGGTCACCTGTGCCTATAGAGTAACCATTTGATAGATGAAAGTGGGAGGATGACTTGAGCCCAGGAATTCGAGACCAGCCTGGGCAACATAGAGACCTCCATCTCAATAATAATAGTAATAATAATAATAATAATACTTTGGGAAATTTTTTAGCAAAAGACTTTTATAACTTATCTCCTCCACACACAAAAACTTGGCAAAACTGGCAAAACTTGTTGCAGTCAACTTTTAAAAGTCTAGAAATTAAATTTTTGTGGCAAGCTAGAGAACAGTTTAAAAAATTGCATCTCTGTTAAAACAGAGTCTTATGGCATTTTAAGTCGCCCTATTTCCATACCTTATTGACCTACTCAATGCTTTGGTGGCTTGGGTATCTTGGAGACCACCATCTACATAACAACGAAAACCAGTAGCCTGGAGTGTAGGACACAGAATGGAGCTGGAGCCTCTTCCAACCCTCATTCCCAAAGAATTATCTTTATTTGACCTACCTTACGATTCCTTAGTAGACCTTATTAAGAAGGCTGTCTTTGTTTAACATGACCAAGTACTTGCCATGTGAAGAGTCCTTTACCTGGGGACATTTGTTGGAAACACATACTTGTGAATTGGCTCCAGAAGCTGCAGCAAGTACCAAGGACAATGAACACCAGACTATTTTAGTTGGAAAAGGTTGTGAGTTGCAAGACAGTCAACACTGACAAATGTTACACATCGAGTACTAAACAAATAATTATGGGACAAAATTTTCTTGTCAAAATGCATCAAGTACAAAATTTGCCAAGTTTCAAAGTAGAAGAGTAACAAGGTCTGACTCTGGAGGCATTTATTTAACCATATGACCCCCTGAGGAGGTGGATAACAGTTGGAGTAAACAATAGATGAAACAAAGCTTGAAAAGAAAATTTGGAAAATGAGGTGTCCATGAGAACTTTGAAAAGGTCTGACATGTTTCTTGTAAGCTAGAAATCTATGTGCATTATCAGGATTTTGTACATGTTCTAGAGACACCAACAAAGGACCCGAATTCTTTTTTATAACCCTATTTTGTTGTGATATAATATTCATACATGTTAATGGGGTAAATTGGTGCATGTATGCATGGTGTACCAATCAAATCAGGGTGATAAGCATTTCTAGCTCTTCAACAATTAATCTTTATTATTTCTTGGAAATTTCATTCTCTTCTAATCACTATGAAATATGTCAGATTGTTTAAACCAATAGTTACTCTGCTGTGCCTAAGAAGAACCAGAGAATTTATCCATTCTGTTTTGTTGTCTTTTATTGAATTTCTTTCTATCCCCCTCATGAGCTGCTCAGTCTCTAGTGACCACCATCACATTTCATTTTTCTACAAGTTTGACTTGTCAGTTTCCAAAAATGAGTGAGAACATGTGGGAGTTATCTTTCTGTGTTTGGCTTATTACACATAATATAATGAGCATTCATGTAACTGCAAATGACAGAATTTCATTCTTTTTATGGATAAATAGTATCTCATTATATAAATATACCACATTTTCTTTTTGTATTTATCTACCTAAGTGCATCTGGATTGATTCCATATTTTGGCTACTGTGAATATAGCTACAATAAACATAGGAATACAAGTCTTTTTTTTTTTTTGGTATAATAATTTCATCTCCTTTGGAATCGTACCAAGTAGTAAAATTGCTGGATCATATAGTAGTTGTATTTTTACTTTCTTGATGAATTTCCATACTTTTTTTCTGTAATAGCTATACTATTTTCCATTCATACCTGCACTATATAAAAGTTTCCTTTTTCCACATCTTTACCCACATTTATTTTTTCTTCTTTTTTAATGGGCATTCTCAAATTGAAAAATGTTAATCTGCATATCCAAGAAGTTCAACAGAATCGAACAGTATAAGGAAAATACACCTATCCAAATAATGCATCAAAACAGTCTCATCAAAACTCAAGCCATTTGATAATTAACCTATACAAAAATCAAGACAGTGAGAGAATCTTAAATTAGAAAAAGAGAAGCAGCTCATCCTATACAAAGAATTTTCAGTAAGATTAATGGCAGATTCCTGTGTCAGAAACTACAGAGGCCAAAAAACAATTGGATATATTAAAAGATCATGAAAGAAAAAGACTGTCATTTATGAATTCCATATCCAGCAAAATTATGCTTAAAAATTGAAGGAGAAATGATATTATAAGATAAATAAAATCTGGGCAAATTCATTACTAGCAGACTTACTGTACAAAGACAGTTCTTCAGATTGAAATGTCTGAGGTGCTTTTATTTTTACCCACACAACAAAATAAATATCACTGGTAAAGACAGCTACACCAGTAAATATAAATACAATATAAATTAATTTTTCATTTATATCTCATTTTTTTCTGTATGATTTAAAAGAGAACTTCACAAAACATTAAAATGTATATTTGGGGGTGCACAGATACAAAAATGGAATTCATTTAACAGTAACAACATAAAGGAGGAATGTAATTGAGCAGTATAACATTTTATATGCTATTGAAAGTTTGTATTAAACAAGACTTGCTTTTATGAATTAGGATGTTAATTGTAATCCCTGGGGAAATTCCTAAAAATTTAATTTTAAAACACAATAAAAAAAATCAAGAAAAGATGCATGAGAAAAGTATTTTTAACATGAGGTATTAGGAAATGGAAAAAGTAGCAGAGAGAGTGATAGAGATGAAAGAGAAAGAATAGAAAGAAGGGGAGGAAGTAAATAGAAAATGGCAATCACAATCTTATCTATAATTGCACTGAATGAGTTCCTAGCTAAATTGTTAATGAAGCATTCTTGGGAAACAAGGAGGATAGCTGTGAGCAAGTTTACAATGCTACAAGATTACTACACAAAGCTCAACTATAACAAAGTGTGCATGAAAATTCAAAAGTCTAAACATTAAAACATTTTCATTTATAACACATCAAAAGTAAAATAGTTAAGCAAACATTTTACCTAAGAGGTAATAAAAGACGTGTACATTTAAAATGGCATAACATTGTGGGGAAAATTTGCAGACTAAATAAATGAAAAGATAGATCATGCTTATGCTTTGGAAAAGTTTTAAAAAAAATGTACTGGCCACCGCCAGGGCCTTCAGACACAGAGACACAGCCACAAAACATTTTTCTTTTGTTTTTCAGGTTTTTGTTTTTGTTTTTCCGGTTTTTATTTGGAGATACAATCTTGCTGAGTCACTAAGTTACTCAGGCTTGGTTTAGAATTTTGGAAACCTCCCTTCCTGCCCAATTGAAAAGTTAATGTTTTCAAAATGCCACTATTCTTTAAATTTGTCTGAATTCAACAATCTCTATGAAAATTTCATCCATTTTGAAAAACCTGACAAGAGCTAATCTGAAAATTCATGTGGAAATGCAAGGAATCCAGAATAGTCGAACAGTCTTGAAAACAACAAAATTAGATTCACAATTTGCAATCATGATGTTAATAATTTGCCTTTATTTTAAAACGCGAATTAACAATAATTGAAACCATATAATACTGCTCAAAAGATGGAAAAGAGAATAAAGGAATGGAATTTTTGGTACAAAAACAAACCCTCATACTAATGATTGATTGATTTTTATATGGATACAAAGACAAATAGGGGAAGACAAGTCTTTTCAACATATAGTTCTTAGACTATCCATTCAAATAAAAATGAATCTGTAACCCTACTTCACCTCCTATTAAAAATTCATTCATAGCAGATAGATCTAAATCTAAGAGATAAATTATAGAACTCTTCAAAGAAAACATAGGTATAAATGTTTTTTACTTTAGATTAAGCAAAGCTCCTAAGACTCACTACACACAATCAGACAAGTATGACTTCAAAATGCAAAACTTTTGAGAAATTCCAGCATGGCCAACTAGAGGAAATATATTGCAGAGGCTCAGAAAAGACTCACTAAAAATACGGTGATCTGATTCAAATTATTTAAATTCAGTAGCTAAAAGAATAAAAACTATTGGTACCTCTCGACAAATAAAGCCACAAACAGATCCCCAGGAGGAAACTAGAAATGTCTTCACATGAGCTATAATCTCTCCTCACTCTACTTGACTTGAACTCCCAGCACCAAATATACATATAGAAAAACAAGACAGTGAAAATCCCCCAAGTTCTCACAACTCTCCCAAGGCAGATGATTCAGGGGACACTGATAGAAAGGAAACACCAAGTAACAGGGTTTTATGAGATGATTAAAGAAGAGGTAAAAGAAACATGGAGATTTCAAAGAAATCATGGCCAAAAGATAGTGAAACTATCACACAAACTGATCAATGTGAATATGAGAGAAATAAAACACAGAAAGAGCTGACAAAAACAGTTCAAAGCACAAATGACAAATGTAGCAAAGAAATAGACTCTATGAAAAAGTGTC
>RJWT010011629.1:0-23101 GCA_004365215.1 Cuniculus paca
TAGATGGAAATGGCATAAGGCACCATTTGGATGGTGCAGGAAGCATTCTGTATCTCATTTTGAAAACTGCGTGCATACAGTCATCAGACTGAACACCTGAAACATAAATAATTCACATTAATTATACCTTAAGTTTAAAAAATTCAGAAATTAAAAGAAAATTTCAGAAATGTTATTAATATGAAATAGTCTTTGCCTGCCTAGAGAAATCCGCAATAAACCTATGGAGGGCAAAAGGTGATGGAGAAATGGGCAGCTGATCTTATGAAATGGAAATTAACGAAATGATTATAGGCTATGTAGGAAAGTTATAATCTAGACACTTTGGATCTTCCTCAGTGTTAATCACCTCTAGGTCTAAAAAGGGAGAGCATCTCCAGAGAAAAGAATTTTCTACTAAAAATGCGCATTGATCAAAATTCTTACCAGCAACTCAATCCAGGTATTGTTAAAAGGCATGATTCATTATTTTGACATCTAAATGTCATAACTATCTTTGATCCTTTTCCTTGGGGATATCTTGCGTCTATGTGATAGAGTGGTAGAAAGTCAAAGGGAGTAGGTGAGCAAGACTCTTTTCCTTGGTCTCTCTATTCTCAGGCAAAAGATAAATATACTTAGCTTCTACCTACCCCCAGGCTCATTGGGACTATGAAAATACTGGATAGAATTGGGACACACTACTGGATCCTTTTTGCTTTTTTTTTTTTCCCCTGAAAGTTTTCTTGCTTTTCTTTACTACTAGGTGGGTCTCACTGGGGGTGACAATTCTTGCATTCTCTCTTCCACTTTGTTTTCTGTCATCACATAAGCCAGTGAACAATGGGATAGCATTTCCTTGATCACAAAGGGCTCCTAAGAGATCTTCCAGTTATTTCTGTTCTTTGACTAATCAATCATGTCACCTCATGGTTACTGGAAGTGTGTTGCCTGAGATGATCAGCCATGTCCCCTGCAATAAAACTCAACAGGAAAGCAATAAGAATTCCTCAGTTACAAAAGGAGCCCTGTCTCCCCATCACTTCAAGCCAGCCTTGTAAATGCTGCGGACTAACCTTCTATTTTCCTTTGTACTTTTAGTGCTATGTGTGGCATGGACAGGAAGTTATACAACTTAAAATAGAAGCTACTTGAAAAGTCACAAAAATAAATTACTTTTTTAGTAACTCCTCTGAACTTCACCTTTGGAGGTACCAATCACACAGATTACCCTTTTGGTAAGCATGGAAACAGGCAAGTGGAATATCAGTAACATAGCCAGGAGTCAATTGAACGTTAGTGGCTGAGACATTAGTGGTAATCAGAATTCTAGTCTTCTTCATGAGCTAAGAACATTCTTTTCACACAAAGATGAATTTAGCAGCATGTAATTTTCCTTCTTATCCACTAAACGTAGGATTGGATTAGAGTTTACCTAGAGAAATCTAATTCGTAGTTTTGAAAATAAGCAAAAGCTGTTAGACTGCAATGTTGAAATTCTGATCACATTACATATGCATAAGATAGTATCAAGCAAAGCTTTATTTACATTTCCTAAGTGGGTTTTTTCCATTTTATATAAACTAATGAGTTGTGCTGTTAGGGAATATGTGTATTCCTCTTTGTGTAATGGATTAAGTGTGAGTCCTGTTAAACACTAGGCCATAAATCACACTGTGTTCTCTATGCCTAATTAAGGGTTTAAAGGGAGAAAAGGTAAATTCTTGAATGAAGGGCTCTACTCAGCAGTCCTGTTTGTTATTGCAATAAAGAAGTAGAAAGATAAAACAGGAGAAAAAAATTTCAGAAAATGAACAAGGAGAAAATTGTAAAAATATTTCACTTAACTTATTCTATTGCTCCTCAGTTTTAAAAAATATTTTCATTGTTAAGACACCTGATATATCACAAAAATTTTATTTTAATTAATGCAATGAAATATAATATTAAACATTGATCAGATAATTAAACATTTCAAACTACAATTTCTACAATTGATGTAGAAAATGACATGCATTGACAATGTAAATAAAATCAACTGCAGAAAAGTTTTGAAGAAAATAAAAATTCCTAAGGTTTTGTTTATTTTAGATATATGTGCATAGAATACATGAAATCTGAAAATATTAAACTATTATAGATTTCAAGTAAGAATAGAATGACAACAGTTAACCCACTCATCTCCTAGAGGAAGAATTTTCCCAAGTTACAATAAAAAATAATTCACAGAAAATATATAGCCTCTTTACAGTATAAACTAACTTAAAAGGCTATTTTGAAAAACTTCAAAATATGTTCCCCATGATATCTAGGGTTTGAAAAAGATAGAGAAGTCAAGATTCATTAACCCACAGAAGCATCATGAATATCTAACTATACATAATTAATAATACAGATATTTGGCTTCATTTCCCTTCTTTTTGTATTATGCCTGCAGGGAAATATGGGACACAAAAAATTAAGAAAAAATGAAAATATATCTTGATTTACTGGACTTTTACTGTATTCACAGTAAAAGATCAATTTACTAAATCTCTATTTTTTATTCAGTGTTTGTCTTCATTATGACAAGTAATTCGCTTGGTGCTGGAAATTCAATGAATTTAGTAGTGGACAAAGGAAGCAAATTGACTACTTTCATGGATTTGCTTGGCTTGCTAGGTTTTAACCAATGATTCAGAAAAGATTTTTAGAAAAAAATTATTAAATATTATTATTTGTAGAATTCAGAAATCCGCAGTTTGTGCATATTTCAAAACTAAAATCCATGCTGCATGGTAAAGACCAATTATAGCCTCTTTCATCTTCCTCTGTAACCCTTGCCATCTTCTCAGTTTTCAGTACTCCTTCCACCCCACCTTCTGCTCTGTTGGGACACATGTGAGAAGAATGGAAGAGAGTTGCATTCATTCTAGATTTCCTGATGTAATGGGCACCAAGAGGCATGGTAGCGATGTATACAGGGCTTTGAATGCCAAAGCAATTCCAGCCTCTTATTCCTGTTTGTAGCCTCTAAACTTTCCCATTTCTGGTGAACTTTTGATTAGGCTTCATGCTGAAACCTCATATTTCCTGAGGGACTCAGACATGACACAATTACTTATGTTATCAAATTCTAAAGTCTGTCTTCTCTTGGTATTGGAGTTCTAGGTAAACTCTGACAATTGCCCAGTGCACTATCACTTCATTTTGTCTTATGTTAATTGGCTTTTATTACTGCTTGGGTTCGATATCTATTAAGTGTTCCTCAATTGTTAAACATGTTGCAATATTTAAAAATAACATTACAGGATGGAAAAAATCTACTAGAATTTACCAGAGGAGACATGCACAAAAGGAATTTGAATTGTTGGATTGAGAATTAACAGCAGGAAAGGAAATGAAGAAAGCATGGAAATGCAGCAAAAGTGCTGTTACATGTCAGGTGAACTCTGGAGCACTCACAGTCACTGCAGCACTGGAATGCGGACTAGAAAAAGGAAGAATTTATAGGCAGTTCTAACTGGAACCTTTGCTTTGAATTATTAACTGTGCTGTCATTTATAGAAAGGGTTGTAGAAATACATATGATCTGATATGAACTTTACTGAGTGTTAAGAGTACTTGGTAGATGTCATCTATCTGTTCAAATATTTTCCTAGTTTTTAATTGTACTAGCTGACCTTTGCTGCATTTCTGTTTGGAAAAGCTTTGCACCATTCCTACTAATCTGAATGTTCAAACCCTAAGCAATCTTCGGATTCTATTCCAAAGGACCTGCATTTATTAAAAGCTCTAATTTTCCCAGAAGAGAATTATCTTATTAATTTTCATGTAATTTCACTTATACATTTCTTGTGAAGTTTATCACAGTCTATTAAAAAAGATATTCATAGAATTTACCAGACCCCGAAAGATCTATAAGCGACACATAGGTATTCTTTCCCTTGCCACAAACATATATTGAGAAAACAAGTGAGTCCTAAGGAAAAATAATTGGTTCAATGCACTTAGGTAGATGTAGAAGGAAGCAATATATAATAATGCCCTCTCTGGAGTGGTGGCCTGTCTCTTATTCTGCCTATTTCTAAAAATATGTTATTTTGATATAGAATATTCACCAGTTTTTGAAACTAGACCTACCTCCTAGAGACTATTTATATTCATGTACTCCAAAGTGGAAGTACAATCCAAGAGTCAGATCAAGATATTGGTTATTTATCTTCAGCCCCCTGTTGGAGAATGGGTGCATAAATGATAGACATCAATTTACATCTGCTTAAAGGAGACGACAGAGTTTCTATGCTCTGATAACCAGGATTACCCTTTCTGTGAAGTGACTGATTATGTATGTTTTCCTTTAACTGTCTCGAAAACTTATTAAATGTTGTTTCACGGAAAAATAACAAATTATATATGATGGTCTGATTGCTTAATATGGGTATTTCTGAATAGAAGAAAAAACAGAATCGAAGTACTTTAAAAATGTATCAATTACTTTAGTTATAAAGAACATTCTGTAGAATAAAAGCAGATGTGAATACGACTCAAATTTAAAGTATTTGAAATGTAAAGAAGATAATACACCTGGATAGAGTTATGTAAATTGCATGGGTAAAATTGTCCCCTAGGGATACTTCAGTGTGTTCTCTAAATCCATTTTTTTAAAGAAAGAAAAATTAGCATAATCTTTGGATATTTCCTTATACTGATGCATAGCATTTTTTTATTCTAATACATTAATAAAACAAACATTTTAAAAGATTAGCATATGCAGCTCTTTATGATTACAAATTATCTGCTTAATTTTTGTAATCAAATATTTTTATTGCTTCAATCATTCGACAGTGTTCTCAAAGGAATCACATGAACATAATCGTCTCATTCTCAGGCATGTCTTTTCATTAGATTTAAGTACTCATTTCTTAGACATGAGTACTTATTTTTAAGAATAGTACGAGATAGTACAAATAGCAGGGGATTAGGGTCAAAAGACTTCGCTTCAGTTCTTAAAACTGATTTATCAAGGAAAGTTGGATACATTCTGTTAAGTTTGAGGTTCCTCGTTTGCGCAGAAAGGAAAATATATTTAATGCCCTGATTTGAGAATCAGATAATGTTGTAGGAAAAACCACAAAGTATTATTTACATGTCGTTATTATTGTTGCTCAGGAAATAACTTTAGATAAACAGTGTACTACAAGTGATCTTTTTATTTTGATACTCAAGACAGGCACATACATAATGTGTAGGTCAAAGTGTCATTCTTTTCTTTGCTTAACAATTACAGTGCGTTATGGACCAAACAATTCAGCGATGTAAGCTGTTGGAAAGGTTACTGTAAACTTTTTTAAACTTTTTTTTTTGAAATTCACTAATAGCAATCTTACCCCTCACACATCCCAAGTCCGGACATTATGAATAATTTTTTTTTAAAAAACGCAAACGTTAGCTTTTCGGGTATTTACGTATGCATCCTGTTTCACGCTGTGATTGAGGACTACACGCTACTGAAGTATAATCAGTACGAAGCAGTGGCATTGCCCTGATGCACGCCCGGCTCTTTAGGGTCGCATTGTTCAAGATCGCGTAGGTGGCTGGCTCAACGTCAGACGAAGTTGCACATTCAGTATTAGCTTTGCATCCGAAGTGGCTGGTTCTGTTCCAGCGGGCTCTGCGAATTCACCCACTTAAGCAGAAACACGGTTAAAGGAGTCCAGCAGAGGGGAGTCGTGCGGGGTGCTTGTGTGAGTGTGTGTGAGTGTGAGTGTGGTGTGTGCGCGCGCGCCGGACCGAGGCGCCGAGTTGCGGAGCCGACTCCCCACACAAGTTCGCAAAGCCGCCCGTCCGTCCGCAGCTTCGGCCCTAACGGGACAGCGGGACGGGGCGGCTCCGCCCGCCCAGAGGGGGCAGCGCCGCGGGAACCCGGGGGCTCGGCCGCCGGCCGAGGGGTCTCGCGAGGGTTTCAGGGCGTGGCCGGAGGAGGGGGCGCGCGGCGAGTGTGCGCGGGTGTGCGCGCGCCGAGGGCGAGTGTGAGCGCGGCGAGTGTGAGCGCGGAGGGCGAGTGTGCGGCCGCGGCGCCATTCCCCGTGACGTCAGAGTGTATTGTTGTGCGCGGGGCCGAGCGAGCATCCCCGGAGCTGTCACCGCGGCGGCGGCGCAGCACGAGCCCCGCACGAGCGCGCCGGCCCGGCCCGCGCCTCCCCGCCCCCGCGCCCGCCCCGCCGGGGCCCCGCGCCGCCGCCGCCGCCCCCGCTCCCGCCCCCGGCCCGCCCGCCCGCCGCGCGCCGCCGCCGCCGCCTCCGCCTCCGCCGCGCGCCCCCACCCGCCCCGCGCGCCTCCCTCCTCCCTGCGCCGCCGCCCGCGCGCCTCCCCCCGCGCAGCGAGTGCGGGTCACCGGGTCACTGGGTCATTGTCTCCGCGCCCGCACCCCGAGCGCCCCGTGGAATCCCCCACGTCATCATCAGCACCATCAATGAGATGCAAACATGAAAGACAAGAGGAAGAAGAAGGACCGCACCTGGGCCGAGGCTGCCCGCCTGGTACGTGCCGCCCCCCGCCCGCCGCCCGCCCGCCGCCCGCCGCCCGCACGTCCCGCCGGCCCCGCCGCTCCCCGGCCGCCGCGCCGGAGACGGCCGCTTCCACCCGAGCCGCCGCCCGCCCACCCGCTCGCCCGGCTCCTGCTCTTTGTTATTCCGCGGGAGTGGGCTCGCCCGGGGCCCCTGTGTGTGCGTGCGCGCGCGGAGAGCGCCGCGATCGTCTCGGGGAGCCCGGCGCGCCCCGCTCCGCCCGGGACACTTCTCCCGGGACTTCGCGCCGGGCCGCGGTGCCGTCTCCACCCGCGAAGCTCCGCGCGCTCGGCGCCGCTCCACTTCCCTCTCTGCCGCTCCGGAGACCTTTGTGTGGCAATTACCACTCCCTCCCGGCCCCTCCACCCCCCGGAATTTCATCAATAACTCTGTGCACGGTCTGGGTGTGTGTTCGGCGTTTGTGAGTTCCAACATTTCACACGTGCATGTGCGGTGTGTGTCCGACACGGACTTGTGGGGCGTGTGCCTGTGGGGCCAGGTCGTTGCGTGTCTGTGTGCCATGTCGTGTGCATCATGTGTGCACACGGGTACGTGCGAGTGTTTTGTGTGGATCCAGTTCGCCGTGTTTGTAGGTATTGTGCGCTGCTCGATGTTTGTGTGTACATTCTGTGCACGTGTGTGCAATTCCTGTGTGTATGTGTGTGTCGTGTGTGTGTTTGGTGAAGTTGGGTCAGTGTCATTTGTCGTGGGAGGCTAAGAGTGTGCGGCTAGGTGTGTTTTTGCTGCTGGCTTTCTGGGCGGCGTTACTTGGCTGCTTTTCTTAACCTTTCGGAGCTTACGTTTTAATCATCGAAAGAATGTCTCTATAGAAATGCTGGCTGGCAGAGGGGCGTCGGCGTCTTTGGTTCGATGCATGTATATATGTGGGTTTTTCTTCTCTCTCTCTTTCTCTCACTCTGTCCCCCCCCCTTTTCTTTCCCTCCTCATCTTCTTTTAAAGGACAGCTATAAACGGGTTTTTTAAAACGATATTTCTGTACAATGTGTCTCACGGGAATGCAAAGCATTACATCTGAAGCTGAGGCTTTCAGGGTTTCGGCAGCATAAATTAAATATTTATTCACCAACTTACTAGGTGTTATAAATCGGCCAAAAGAATTCAGGCTGCATGCAGCGGGGGGAGTGGGGTGGTGGGGGTGGGGGTGGGGGGCCCAAGGCATGTTATTGGGTTGACTTTGTAAAGATTGTTTTACTGTAACTGTAGTCATTTTTAAAAGCTTTTGAGTAACTACATTATGCTCAAGGAGAACATTTGTCAAAAGTAATTATCTAAGTTTCCTTGAAGGGCCTTGCTGGCATGGCTTTGGATTCTAGCAAAGGATTTTAGATAATTGACCCTATTGCCCTGCAAAGAAGTGACAAAAGCCTTTTTTAATTGCAGTGTAGTTATTGGTAGCATGAGTGGCCGGGCCCTTTTACTTCTTCATCTCTTCATTTGGCAGTGGTGTGTGTTAGCATTTCGCTCCTTATCTGTGATTGTGTTAATCACTAAATCACTCTCTGTGGGTGAATGGGCAGGTGATAGTCATTCTCTAATGAACTGAGTCTTCGAGAGAGGAAACTTAGTTGTGGGGACCGTGTGAGAAGTCAGCAGTTAAGTGTTAAGTAGATGCCAGATTGATGTTATTGCTAAGATTTTTTTTGCCAGGGCATAGTACATTACTTATTGTTTGCTGGGCCATTAATTCAGAATTGTGTGGGGGTGTGCAGAGTTTCTTAGGATGCATTATTCAGGTTCCTTGGAGTGGCAATCAAGTACTATTACCGAGCTTCAGTGTATGTATTTTAAACAAGTGAACAATGATTTGATTTATAAATATTTAAAAATAATGATTCATGAATTAGCCATATCTGCCTGTGGAGAATTATTTAATAGATAACATGATTCCGATGGAATTTAAAGCTAGCCATTTGTATTCAATCAGTATATGTTACTATTCTCAAAACCACTGAGCATTATTTGAATCATGATGTATTTGTGTTGCTATATCTTGCAATAGATTTCCAAGTCTCTGGTTATTTTTGTGGAAAGTTGAATTTTTGTCTTGCAAAGTTCATTAATGGGAAAAGACACACCAGGAGTCATCAACACAAAAGAATTAATGATAGACCAGATGTCTCTATTTTAACCAGACATATTGAACTAGTAGTTATGGTAATTTTTCAATTTGGTTCAAGTTATTTTTCCCCTGGTAGTTGTACAACGTATGTATGTTCAGAATGTGACAGTTGAAATAAAATACTGAATAAAGGAGCAAGTAATTGTACTAGAAATATTTCCAGAAATTTGTGACTTGTGAAAGTGAATAATGGCATTTCCTATTTTGTGAGTGTGGAGAAATTAATTCATTTGGGTAGTAGAAGTACTTTTTAAGTTTCTTTATTATTACATGAATGTATATGGACTTGAACTTTCTTCCAAACTTACATGATAAAATATTTTACTTATAATTGATAATATTAATGTACATTCAATGAAAAAGAGGATTTTAGCATCTCTGTGATACATTATCATTCTGTATTTTATAATATTTCTGATGAATTTACTGTTATTTAGGACTTTTTGCCTTTTCTCCAACAAATATTAACTTAGGTATCTGATTTTAAAAGTAAAAATTAAGGATGAATGGAAATGTTCAAGTCGGTATGTTTCTTGTAACATGTCAATTACAGAGGGTGTACTCAAATTACCATGAATCTCCAATTCATGCAGAGTATATGTGCGGTTTTCTTCAAACAAGAGAGGACACAAGGGAAAAGAAATGCAAAATAGATATTTTGACCAAAAGCTTATGTTTAACTGTAGTTTTGCCTGCATTTTAAGAAAAACATATGGAAGAAAACTAATTCTTTCTAGAGTAAGGATTTGCAATTGACAACAGAATTTCAATTTTCTTTGTGAGACAAGCATACAGTTTCCCAATCTGTAAACTCTGAGTGGCAACTCCAGGGATTTTCTTTTAGATATAGGTGCAGCTATGAAACTGTACCATTTTCCTCATGGAGTGTATAACGCTTGTATGTACAAAAGAAAGAATGGTGGTGTAATTCGCCTGTATTTTCAGGAATGCAGTGATTATTAACAGGCTGCCATCTTAAAACAGTAATGCCACATCCCCCCCCTTTTTTTTTTTCTCTCTGCCCTGCATCAGTTGCAGAATTTCAGCCTTTGGATTCCACCCCTCCCCCACGGCCTTCTGCAGTTGTAGTTGTTACTTTGCGCATTGCCATTTAATATGGAGTCTGCTCCCAAACCAGATGCATTTTCATCTGCTTTATCTGCTCTTCTAAGGTTGTACAGTCTCAGAGGACCCCATAATCAAATGGAAGTATCTTCTGTCTTAATATTTGTAGACCACAATAAGAACAAAAATCAAAACCATAACTCATGTCGAGCTGGGGCTTTGACTTTAATCCTTTTGACTTTTATCTGAAGTCTTTACTCTGTTACTATAAATACAGTTTAAACCATTGTGAAAGGATCTTCATGCTTCTTTGTAAAAAATGGGGATTTGACAGGACTTTGTTTTACTGCACTAAGGGGTTTCTTTGTTACTGACTTAACAGAACATACTGTTATTTATATATTTATTCTAGGTTAATTCTTTTTTTGACATGCAAAAATGTTGTTGCTTTGAGGAGTGCTTTTTGATAGTTTCATCACTTTGTTCTATAGGGAAGACTGCTTTTAAGATAATGACTTAAGGTACTAATTTGTTCCCTGAGTTTCCTTTTATTGGTTTTATTCCTCACAATCTTTGTTAAGTCTCAGTGGCACCTGAAAAATAAATCTTAACAATTTCAGTAGCTTTGTGCTTGGTAACATGGTTGATTTATTTACTCATAGTTTAGATGTAGATAATGAACATCAATTTGTTAGATTCTTTTTTTTTTTTTGGTAGTTCAAGGTGACCTTTGGGGAGATTAAAAAAAATTTATCTCACTGTTGGAAGAAGACAGGCATGTAACTCTTTCTTCTATAACAGGGTTACTGAGGTTTTAAGTAAATTGAAGTTTGATAAATCATATTGTATTAAAATAAGTAGGGTTTATTAAAGCAAATCTGTGTGAATCTTGCACAGTGAAGATTCTTTTGCATTATGGATTACAGTTTAAATAAATTGTTAGAGTCTCTGTAAAACAAAGCTCACTGATCTTGTCGTTGTTAAAATAGAAAACAGTTCATAATTGTTAGTGTATTGGTTGCTGTCTGTACATTTTGTCTTTGTATTTTAGACCTAAATATAATTTCTCAGGAATGATAAGCACAGAGATGGAAGAATGTGTCAGAACTGCTTTTGGCACTTTCTCATTGTGATGGTTGTGTTTATACTTAGGTTATGTTCGGTCCTCTTTAATAAAGGCAGTTTTGACTTGTGAATTGGGATTGCCCTAAAGGTGCACAGGAGCATAATTGTGAAAATGCTTATTGGTTCATGAGCCTGGTTAATCTATTTCTGTAAATGGAGTTTTGTTTTCAGTTACTAAGATTTCACTTGGTTTGATTCAGCTGTTTTTTCTGGTCTACACTTAGCATCATCTCATTATGTCTATATCTCATCATCTCTTCTTTCAAATACAGAGCTAAATTTCCATTTTGCAATCTGAAAGACAGAAAAGAATTTGGCAATTTCTATGCCTACTTAGAAAATGAGTTTCAAGTTTGGAAAAAAAATGTTTAAATTTATGAGCTATGTGAACTTAGGCCTAATGTTTAAATTGTTCATATTTTTTTCCTAATGACATGAAAATAAACTTTAAGAATGGATTGTTTTTTAAAATCATTTTCTTCTTTGACAAGTTTTTTGATAGCAGATAATTCCTTGGCTGTTGGAAATGGACTCTTTTCTTGGTATACTGTGGCCTTTAGATTTGTAGAGTTATACTTGTAAAGAAATCTCACCCAGAAAAGCTAAACAGTAAAGGAATTAAAGCCAATGCAGTATTGAAAAATGTGAAACTTTACTGAAATGTATTGGAAATGTGAAGTATCACCTCCAAACATGTTGTAGGGTCCTATATTTTTGGCTCACATGCTGGGGAAGATCTGAAGATGCATCCTCAGGGAGTATAAAGTTCAGTAGAAGAGCAAGCACAAGTGGAGGACAAATGGGTAGGCACCATCTGTAGGTGACACCTGAATGATCAAGCAGATGCTGGTTTACAGATCTATAGAAGGCAGAAACTATGTGGTGTGTGGGGACTGTGCAGTACTTAGTGGATTAGGTGAAACCAATTTTGGTATTGAAATGTAAGTTTAAACAGGTGATGAGAGGGGAACATTCTAAGAAGAGAGAAATGCTTGGGCAAAGGTGTAGTGTCAGGCAAGAGGTTAGGTTTAGGAGGCAATAAACAGACAAGTCTAGAAGTATCAGATGGCTGGAAGTAGTAGACAGTGAGTGGGACACAACTGAAAATTAAATTGTGATCAGTTTGGAAGGAATTTGAAGGCAGCTAAATAAAGGTATGGAGCTGGTGGAGTAAGTGGTTGTGGTAGAAAAATTAAAACCACCCCACCTTCCTCACTCACATAAAAGCACAAAACAAAATGCACATCCTCTATAATATGTGTGTTTGTACACTTAGAGAGAGGGTATACCAGTTGTCAGGGATCTCTCTCAATGCCTCCTGTAATTGGCACTAAAGAGTGAAAATAAAAGTAATACAACTTTAGTCTGTCTGATATCCTTTACCAAGTGAGGCAAAGTAAAAATCCATAAATACTAGACATTAGATTAATAGAAGACATACACGAATGCTCTGTTTGTTCCCTAAAAGGGAACCTGTAGGTAGCTGGGATTAATCTCAGTAACTGTTTACAGGGTGCTTTAAGGACACCTCCAGGATCATCAAGTCCCTAAGGAGCAGGGCTGGGCAAGATTCCCTCCCTTCACTCCCTTTCCTGGCCCTCCAAACCTCCCCTGCCCTCCTCTACCCTCTCCTGCCCTCCCCTCCCCTCCCCTCCTCTCCTGTCCTTTGCTTCCTTCCTTCTCTCCCTCTCCCCTTTCCTCCTTCCCTCGCTCCCTCCCTTCCCTTCCTTCCCTCCCCTTTTCTCTCATAATACGGGCATTTTAACTGATAGAAGTCGAACCGATTTGTTGCTTGTTAATATAGGGTGGACGGAAGCCTGTATCAGACTTACTTCCAGCCTTCTAGGTTGCCTGCATTTTATTCCTCTCCTCTCCACACTCCTTCTCCCTCCCTCCCCCTTCCAGCCTTTCTCTCCCTGCACCAGAATTCCGCACGAAGTTATTGCTGTTCTCGTTTTGCATTTCCACCTTCCCCCCAGAGCTCGTGCTGGAAGCTCTGGCTCCTTCCAGATCGGGCCTGGAGGAGGGGCGTCTGTGTGGAACCGCTTTCAGCTATTTGCCAGCGCTGAGTGCCTTGATTGTTCTGCCTTTGTCCTTGCACAGTTGGTAGCTGCCGAATTCTAGCCCCGACTGAAACTTTCCTTGAAGAGCCCTCGGGGAACAAATAGAAACATTATATGATTAGCCACATTGTTTTCATTATTAAACAAATCTACATAAAAGGGTGGCAATTAACAGCTTTATCGGCCTGAACTTAGACACCTTCCTCGCCTCTTCCCTTCAGTATTTCCACTTGAAGGGGTAACAATTAACTGTTGCTGGTTTTAATGTCAGCTACTGACAACACTAAATTGGGAATAGGCACCTCTCCTGGTTGATTGACATATAGCCCTCTGACACATTCTTCTGTCAGTTTAAGGCAAATTCATGCCCTGGGGTTAGAGCCGAAGGGCTTGTCAGAACATTGACTTTAACAGCTGAAATATATAACTTAAATGACATCCAAGACCTCAGCTTTGGTGGAACTTTTAGAACCTGAGGAATTCTCCAAGGCAGTGTAATTTATGCTTTGTGGACAAGCTTAACAATTTTCAGATTTTTCTAAATATATACATGTATAAACTTAATTTATGATGCAATTACTTACCATGAGTTTATTTTTGCATAACTTTGTCATAAATTAGTTTGGGGAAAGTTAATTATGATATTAAAAAGTTCTACATTTAGTATCTTTTGACAAGTAGTTCATATTTCTTTAAGCAACAATTATGCAGCAGTTGATTTCTGAATGAATCTGAAGATCAATAATAAATCATAATTATCAGTAACTTAGAGAAAGGAATAAGGTGGACCCAGTTCATCTTTGTCACAAAACAGATGGGATTTCTAAGATTTCATTAACTAAAATATATCAGAACACATTTTAATCATTTCAGCAGATTTGAAATTGAGTTTGGATCCTTAGGCTTGTTTTTCAGCTCAGTCACAAGGAGTCATATAGTGAAGCTACTGTTTATTTAGCTTTTCAAAGTTAAAACTAAATGATTGCATATGTAATTCATAAACACATCAAAACTGTTTTTTTATTTTTATTTTTGTTGTTTTGGGACAGGATGGCCTCCAAATCACAGCAGACCTTTTGCCTCAGCCTCCTGAGTGCTACAGCTACAGGTGTGCACCACAATGCACAGCAAAAACTTTTTTGACATAGCAAGAGAATGACCATCCGGACTCTTTATGACCCTCCATTCCCCCTTAGTACCACCCCTCCAAAACAGATGAACTCTTACCTTAAAAATTTTTATAAGAAAATTAAAATAAGTGGTTTAATAGCTTGATAGCCTGGTAAGCATAACTTATGTTAATGTCTTTACTTAATACTTTTCATGTCTTGTTTCACTCTTTAAGTCAATCCTAATAATTTGATTAAATTTTGTATTTAAACTTCTTTAACATTCTTTTCGTTCTTTCCTTATCACTCTTCTCTTCTGTCCATTCTCTTCTCTTCTTTGACCACTTAATGCTGACCTAGGTCAGGATTCTACCTGTCTCCCCTTTTATTCTCTTTGCCCCTCAACAATCACACAATCCCAGTGGCAGTTCTCCTATGTTGAGGTTGCTAGTCCTGATATTTTCCCTGAATTTCAGATTTGTATTAATTTCTATTGTTTATCTCTAGATATTATGGATATTTCAATTGGAATTGAGCCAGATCATTTGAATATTTATTGAACACTTCCCACAAATGTACCATGCATTGGGTACACAGAGAGAATGTAGCACCGTTCCTATTTGGCAGGGACTTACCTATGTGTACCTCAACAGAGCCCTAGGAGAATTGTTAGTTCTGCCTTCTAAATTTAGCTTTTCATTCATTGCATATTAGCCAGTTCCAACTTGCCAAACAAGTCTTGTCTTTAATCTTGTTTCCAAATCATAATTTACTATAGCTGCATGTATCTTTCTAGAACACATCTTTCTCAGCCTTTCTTCTGCTTAAAAATTCTGTGATTAACACCTAGAGAGCATCAGCCATGAGGAACTTTGTTATACTGACAACGGCTTTTATAAAGTGCTGTTATAAAGTCATGATTATCAAATTCTCTGCTTGACTTCTTGTGCTATGGCTCCCATTCTTAAATTGCCTCCTATAACAGCTTTTTTAAAAGTTTTTTTTGTGTGTGTGTTTGAAGACTTTTGGGCATAAACACTCAGTTTTTGTATGTCTTAATTTTGAAGCTTAGACTATCATGATTTTACAAGAGTTAGAAAGTATCCTCTTTACATTATCCATATCCTCACCTGAAATCATTCCTATCCTTATAAATTGAGTCTGAATATAGTCAAGATTTGATACAAAAATGGTCAGAAGCAGGCTTTTTGGAAACATTTGTCACAAAATATGTAGATTACAATTCAAAAAGAGAACTCTACAAGACAATGTATTTTTCATTTTAAAAAGTAGAGATGTTGCAAAAAAAAATCAAGATTCCATGTTTTCACCTTTGAATGATAATTTAGCTAGTTATAAAAGTTTGACTTAACCATTCTCAGTATGTTAGACCCGCTTTTTCATTATGTTCTTGTATCAGTGAATGTGACACCTGCTTTACTGTGAGTTTAATCGTGATTCTTGAGGGAATATACTTTTTCACATCTATCAGTTGTTGCATATTCTTTTCCTCCTTGAAGTTGTGCAGGTTTAGTATCCTTATATGAACCAGATACAGTGATGAACATGTTGATTTTATCAGACAGGATGATGTGTTACAAACAACAAAAAGCAGCTCTTAGAAACAAAAGCAAACAAGAAGGGTGCTTTAGAGCGTAAAAAGAGGCTACTATGAAGTAGTTCATAGAATCATCAAGTACGATATGGAGAATCAAGCTTGAAAAGTAGGAATCAGTACAGTCCAGGCCCAAAAAACACAGAAGGTTTTGCTACAGTAGAGTATTTTTGTGAGCACCATTCCCTGTGGTTGCCTATTGATGGCTACCACTGGGACTCTGCACTTAGAGGACACCACACTGCTGCCCAGCAGATCATGACTTTATCAGAATCTGCTGTATTTGCATCACATGTTATGATTCAAGTTCCCAGGCAGAAACATGTAACTGGCAGACTCAGAGTCCCACTTCTGTGTCTTAGCTGCTAGGGAATAATGAAAAGTTATATTTGACCTCCCCTCCACCAGAGTCTGTAGTGCAGACATCTCTATTGAGATTTTCATAGCAATAATAAAGTCCTTATGATTAGAGCTGACTTCTTGGCCTTATCCCCACCCTCCTATTCTCACCAGCTGTGCTCCCCTTTCCTAAATCTCTCAGTGAAAGCCAAACCTAGCTTTGCAGTCATTCTAACTTCCTGTATCATTAATTCCACTTTGAATTTTTCCTTTTCTCTAGTAAATCACTGAATTCTATCAGTTTTATTTCCTTTTCTTCAACTCTTTAGATCCTTATCTTTAAATCCTACATTCATATCCATTTCCATTTCATGTACCTTAATTCAGGAACCATATGGATTAGGGAGACAGTTTAGATTAATTATAGACCCCAAAGTGGCAGATTTGTGTTTGAATACCAATTCCACTAATTACTGTGTGTTTGAACTTGGGCAAGTTGTTTCACGTCTGTCAACTTTAGTTATACTGTCAAAGAAAGAATAGTATTATCTATCTTAAAGAGAGCTTGGAACATTTAAGTAAGGTAATGTATATAAATGTATTTAGTACAGTGTGTGACATTATAAGATGCCAGTTATTATTCTCTGACAAGCTGTACTTATAAAGCTGCTGTGACCAGTTTGTACCTTGTTTTACCTACTCTAGACTGATCTCTACTAAGAATCATTCTGAGCATCTGTAACTATATATTTAAAAGTAAAAGTGGTTCATGGTAACTCTCTTGAATCCAACTTAGTCTCTGTTGCAAACAAATGACATTATTTTAAAGGAGAAATTGAGAAATTTGGGGCACAATAAAAGAAAAGAACAAGGAATGGTAGGGCAAGTCAAGGGTAACAACATTAGGAACTTCCTATAGTCTTTAGACTTGAAGGGTCAAGAAAAATGGAGTGGAGATTGACCTGAGGTGAGTAATATTGCAGGAAAAGGCTGCTTGACAAAAACCATGGCCTCAGGTCATGGAACATAGTCTTCTTTCCCACAAGGAGAAATCATGGGCATTGACACTCTGACTCCTCCATGCTTCTGTTTTCTGAGTGACAGTTGATACTCCACCTAAGGGCCAAAGTATCCTGAAAGCAGAGTACAGGAGAACTCCACTGAGAAGATCCATAGCCTAACCAGAAACAGAACTACATGAAGTGTAGATGATGAATCTGGAGGTGCTTGTGGAGACTGCCTGACATACTTCTGAATACATCTTTTAATAGTTTCCCATTATTCCAAGAGGATAGTTACCACATGTTTCAAAACCTTCATATCTGCCTTCTGCATACTTCTCTGGTCTCATTATTTATTCTCCTGCCACAGGCATTCCAAACTCCAGACATATTCAAGTGTTGTTGGATCTTTGAATTTATCATGCTCTCACTAGTTTGCCTTGACTTTGTGCATGTTCATTCTCTTTGTAAAACCCTCTCCTGCTTCTCTTTCTCTTCTTTTATCTGGTAAATTTTTTAGGCTTTCTTCAGATTTCGGGTTCCTTTGAGAATCTGTTTTTGGCTCCCAGAACACTTTGTAGTTGTCACAATATATTATAATTTTCTGTTTGCTTTCTTGTTTCTACTTCTTCTTGAGTGGTGCTGCACTACCCAAGTTGGTTTTGATTATAGTTAAGTGAATAAGCCAAAGAAGATTTTTCAGAGAAGATGATAGAACCAAGTCTTTAAAAGCTTTTGACAGAAATTTTCTGTATAAATGGAGAAGAGCTTCTCCATACAACTTATGTCTTCTTGATTTATTTCTAAATGTCAATGCTACTGTGCAGTTTAAAGGAGTAAAATTTTCCAAGAATAGTGATATAATTTATGAATTTTGAAAATGTATGCCTGCTTTCAGTTCAGTAGTCATACCTTTTATTTCATGGGGATAATAATTTTGATAGTCATCATAATTAATAGTCCTGAAAATACTCACTTCCTGTCATTAATATGTTAGGTACTATGTGAATACATTAAGTTCTTGGCCTTAACCTTTGAGTAATTAACTTAACAAAAAAAAAGAAAATAATTCTGAGGTCCCAAATGAGATCCTTCTCTGTAGATTTTAAATTGTGTGGTATAGTAGAAATCTCATCATTTAAAAGTAATCTTCTTATGTGTTTGATTTTAATAAGGTACAGTGATGATCTGTACAACCTTGCTATAACTTTCAAACCAAAAGAATTATCTAGTGTATTGGCTACAAAACAGATTGGAAATACTTGCAAAGTAAGGAATGCTTTTTTGTACATGTAAGTAAAATATTCATAAATGTAGTGTTGTAGTCTCCCTTTGAGAATATGGGAATCTAACAGAATGGTGAAATATTATTAGTCTGTGAATTACCATAAAGTATTATCCCCAAAGTGCAGTGCTGTAGTTTGGAAATGGAGTGTCCCCCAGCACTCAAATGTCGAAAGCTTGGCTCCTTGCTGGGTGCTATGAGAAGGTGGTGAAGCCTTGAAGAGATGAGGCCTAGAGGGAGGCCCAAGGTCACTGTGGGTGAACCTTAAAGAAACTGTGGGACCTTGGACTCTTCCTTTCTGTCTTTTTTTCATGGCCTTGAGGTTGATGAGTTCCTCTACTGTGAGCTCCCTGATGGGATGTGGATCGTATCACAGGCCCAAAAGCAGCAGAGGCCAGCCAGTCATAGGAGGGAACATTTAAAACTGTGAGTCAGAGTAAATTTTTTCTTACCAAATGTTGATTATGTCAGGTATTTGTTAGAGTAACAGAAAACTAACACAAACACTAATGTTGTTTGTAATAGAGATGACTAATAAAAACAAATTCTTTTGGGGTACTTACATGCCTGACACTGAACAAAACTTGTTTTAAGTATTGTAATAGGTCAGGTGAGCTAACTCAGGGAACATTTTGTAGTATCATCTATATTTCAAATGAAAAATTTAAGGTTTAGAGGGTCTGTTAGTCAAATTTTTCTGAATTGCAAATGTAATAAATTAAACTCAAGTTTTAGGAGAAAGACTCAAAACAGAAATCTAAGAATGGACTTCAATTTTAAGAGGATAGAGAGATGAGAGAATGTCCCCAAGATACTTGTCTTTTTTTCTATCTTTTGTCCATGCTTTTTTTTTTTTTTTTTTTTTTTTTTTTGGCTTCATACAGCAGGCAGGGTTCTACCCAAATCTTGGTGAAGATAAGGTGGTCGGTCACGGCATTACAGACCTTCTGCATTCTCTAACCTTAGCCACACCAGCACAAAGCAAATCAATCTCAATCAATCTTTTTCCTTCTCTGTCTTACTTTCTCCCTCTCAGTCTCTGTCATTTTTAAAATGCCAACCCTGGGAAAGACTTCCCTTTGTCCTTGGCTGGCTGATATACCTATTCCTATATCAACAACAATGGCCAGGATCAGGTAATATGATTGATTGCCACACAAAGATCGCATGGAACAGAAAAAAACTACATAAAAGCAACAATAAAAGGCAGATGGAAAGTGTGGTTGGAAAACAAATTATAAATGTCAATGCGTTTGCTGCACACAGGGTGAGTTAAATTGCTTAGGTAGTAAGTGGGAAGGAATGATTAAAACTTACGTCTGCCTGACTTCAGTGCTCTGAACTTTTAGTGTTCTCATGTAGGTATTTTCTCATCCATTATTTCTGGTACTATTTTGTGGTATTTTACAGTAAAAGTATATTAAAGCCAAGGCAGCTATTGCAAATATACTAAATATTTCTTTGGTTTGTTTCCCCTGAAACTTACTGTCTTGATTTAGAGGCTAGAGGATTCCATCGATGGTTTCTGTTCTAGTTTCCCCCACAGACTAGTTTCTTTAGAGATATATATGAATGGTCTCTATATTATATTTATAATACTATGAATGGCCTTTATATCATATTTATAACACATCAGGACCTGGTCTATTTAGGTTTTAACGTACTAAAATCGATGTATTCTGCATTAAACTCCCAGAAACTTTTTGGGATGCAAGTAAATATGTTTATTTTGCTAAAATGTCAAATTTCTTCCCTGAGTTGATCATCGCCCTTACAGGTTAACTTAGCAAAAGTGAATAAGCTTTTCTTTTCTCTGGAGTGGATCCTCGCTCCTTGCTCTGAGTGTTGAGATAAGGTCAACTGAATCAGACAGATAGTGACTGCTTATTTCACACAGGAGTCTGTAGACACTCAGCCTTAGTGCTGTGATGTCGTATACCATTTCTCTTCTTGTAGAGCCCCAATAAATGAAATGTGGTGCTTCAGAAAATTTCTGCCTCCTCTTCTCTTTTAAAGTGTTTCACTCAGGTTTGTGGAAATTTACCTACATTTTTTCAGCTCAGAATAGAGTGGATGTTCTGAGGATCGATATTTATTCATGCTCAGTTCTATGCAGAGTTGCCCACTGAGTATAATGAGAAAAACACATGTGGTCCAGATCCATTAGGATCTTTAAGAGAAATAAAGATTCTATTCAACACAAACAAAAATGTTATCTCCTTGTTCTCAACCTTCTTCCAATTTTTATGTATCTGTCTTGTAGCTCTCTGGTAATGCTATCATTACCAACCGTGTTTCAGAAACTAAATAGGGATAGGTGGACTGTCAGCAAGAAAAACAAAAATCAATGGGTAAATACAGATATTACATTTCCTTTTTAATCTTTGAATGACTCTAGTCTTTAGTTTTCAGAATTCACTATTCACTGAGCTCAATTTCATAGTAAGAAATACATTCATGAAAGTTAAACACTTTTTTTATTTGTTGAAAGCTTTAATAGAGAATGAAACTCTTTCTTTTAGGTAACTCCACCCCTCCATCTTTTCACGAAATATTATCTCTTATCCTCTCAATACTAAGGCCTAATGGTCAGCAGTTTTAGTACCGAAAGCAACTCTGGCACATTAAAGGTATCATCCAGAAACATGAATGATGGAGACTCCAACAGTAGGAATTTAATAAAACTTAATATTTTGCTATAACTTTTTCATGTGTGTCTTTGCATACATCTTTCTGTTGATGAATAGCATCTCCAAAGGAAAAAGATAAGTCTTTAAAATACTTCTTTGTTTTTAATACATGGGTGAATTTCTTTTTATAGTTAGTAAGTTGGTACACAGTTCTATTCATTTTTCTTCCTTAGGCACCTGTAGGGGAATTGCTCTTCTTTTCTCTCTTGAAGTTAGATATGACTGTGTGAATTGTTTTGTTACCTCTGGTTTGAAACTTTTTATAGCCAGTGTTTGACTCAGCTGATTTCTTTGCTGGCAGCATTTGTCTGTCATCAAAGCTAGGGGCAAGGTAGAATTTTAGCTAACTTGATTCTTGGTAAGACATCTAGATGTGAGTGAGAAGCATTTGTGTTAGTCCACTGAGACTTGGGAGTTCGTGTTTACTGTTGCATATCCCTGCCTATCCTGATGGATGCAGTCCTTACAGCAAACCTGGTGCTTTTATTCTGGGGCACCTTTTACCTTTGGCTAGGAGACCCTAAATATATAATTCTGTGCTTAAGAGGTAAATTAGGTTAAGTCCCTTTTTTTTCCTTCTGCATTAAATTGATTTATAAAATCTTCCTTTGTAGTATTTGTGATTTTGTATTTTGAATCAGTAAACAATATAGAATGATTATTACTGTGAAAATTCCTTTGTATTCTACCTTAGATAATTCTGTTTGTGTTTTTGTCTTGTAAGATAATTGTTTTTCCTTTCATCCGTCTCCAGAGGAACATTTTCTAACCAGACAAGATAGAATGACTACAGTTAACAGGATTGAATTCCAAGATAGTTGAAGAAGTAGAAAAAGGATGCCTGATATTTTAAATCCATTAAAGTTCCTAAGTTGAAACATGTTGTGTTTCATTGAAAGGGTAGGGCCAGGGTGCCACACCACTAAGAGGAGACCTGATGCCATCCTAACAGTACTTTCTTATCTGCCAACTTTGTAGCCTTGGGGAGTACTGGTCAAGAAGCGGCTTACTTAATGGGTGATTTCCCACTCTCTGTCTCTGAGATGCCCTTCTGTGCTTCCATCCACTGAGTGCTTGATCACCTGCAGCCTGTTTCCCATCATCCTCTTCTCTATATACAGATTCCTCATTGAACCCCACCCCTTTCTATAGCAATGGGGAAAATTTGAAGAAAACTGGTTTCAAAAGCCTGTAGACTTTCGTACCACAAGGGGTGTGTTGACTAAATGTACCCTAAACCAAATGAGCAATGTTGTCTACTCCTTCAGTTTTCTAAGTCAAACATGTCTGCACTGAGCAACACAGCCCAAACCCTAAACCCAGATGCTTCCTAGAATTTTCCACTAGTTCTTACCTCAAGTGGGGATGAAGTTGTAAATGCACAATCTCTGACATGGTACATTGTTGGCTTTTAAAAATCTCTGGCATAGTTTATCCATAGAGGACATTGATTTTCACAGTAATTTCCCTATCTACAAGATTTAGTTCTTTACACAGGGTACAGCCACTTAATTATAGTATCAGTTGGCCTACCTCTGAATTGCTAGAGTCACAAAACATATTTGTATCTTCTCACTTTTAATTTCCCATAATGTACATCAGATATGTATCTTTATATACTCTCAGCGCCAGAGTACATACAGAAAATCCAGATGTTTGTCATCTTTGGTCTTCTCTATACCATGGGACCTACATAGCTCTCTTAAAACTGAGTGCAAGGGTAGTTGAGAGCACTCTCATATTTTTCTATAGAAAGCTTGCATTTAAAGAACTGATTCCTTCTAAGCCTCATGTCTACTGCCTGTACTTGAGCAAATATAAGAGAATAACATCTGGTCTAATTTATCTTCAGGCGTAATTTAATAATGCTGAATAGTAACCTCTGGGATCAATCTAAATAAGGCTTTATGTGAGTGCTAATTTAGAGTTGGCTAATAGGTAATTCTTTCTTTGTATTTCTACTTTCAAAAGGATAGATATTTTGATTACATCAAAGTTAATCATCTTTCTTTATTCCAGCATCAAAATGTGGTATTATAGAATAGTGAGATCCCAGGCTGTTTGTAAGCAGAACTCAAGTTGTAATATCAGAACTAAGGAAGCAATAGGGGCTACCTGACTTCATAAAGAATCTTTTGTTGG
>RJWT010011630.1:0-23122 GCA_004365215.1 Cuniculus paca
CTCCTTCTGTGCTGTTGGCAGCGATCCTCAGGTGGGCCTTCCACGCCCAGTGCCACGCTGATTCAGCTGGGTTTACAAGTTGTCCATTAGTTAATCCATCACATCACTTCTCTCTCTGCTTCCCTCCACCATTGCTGTAAGCAGATCTCTGCTGCCAGTCCTCTCTGCCATGCTGTCTTGCCTGGGACCCAGCCAATTATGGACTGAAACAGCCAAAATAAACTTCTCCTGTAAGTTGTGGGCATCAGGTATTGTACTTTAGTGACAATCAAAGTAACTAAGACAATTTATGTGAAAGTTGTACAGAGTTGGCTTTACAGCTGTTCAACAACCGAATATTAATTGGCATGAGTAGCATTATAGTAGCACCTCCAAAATGCAATTTCTATAAGCGTAAGTCTTTTTTTTAATTTTCCACTTTTTTCCCCTCATTTTACTTTTCTAGTATTCCCTGGGTTGATCTTCCAGCTAGCAATGACTGCATACACCAGATACAGGGCACAAGTTCACCCAGGGAAAGCTGTCTAAATCAATATCTTTATACCATGATGTTCTGTCACATCTTGGTCCCTAAACACTGGAGCCATCAACCAGGGACTAAATCCTGTGAAATGGGAGAGAAGGGGCAGGGTATGTGGTGCTGTCCAGTGCCATGAGGATGAGAACACTATGCCCAGGATTGTGGCCTCACCAGGCACGGCACCTTCTGGAGAATCTTTAGCTGTGAGTGGGCTGGATGTCTGCGACTAACTGGAGAGGCCTGACCCTTCCCTTGCCCAGAGGGACACACAAACTTCTGTGCTTAGCTCCAGGGTGACAGGGATGGTGGATGGGGGCCACTGGTCCCATGGTGCCAGGCAGGCACAGAGGGCCATGAGCTCTGGACAGGCCTGAGAAGCCCCAGTCTCAGGGCTGTGGTGTGTCCTGTGTGCAGCCCCAGGACCCAGGGGACAGAGGAACCCTGGTGGCCCCCCTTACCAAGCCCAGGCCAGCTCTCCTCAGGAAGCCTGGGACACTTGGGTTAACATGAGGTCAACACATGGTGACAGCCATGACCTCATGCAAGAAGGCTGCAGATAGTAGGAGGACATGGAAGCAGAGGAACCTGGGGCTGGCATAGCCAGATGTCACCCACATGCGTTGCTATCTGCCTCGCAGACACAGGACAAGTGGGAAGAGTGGGAGATATGCTGTCTGAGCTGCCTGGCTGGGTGGATGCAGCTGGACAGAAGCCACATGTGAGGCCCTGTGCAGTGAGAGGACACGGTGCTCCAGGGGGACATGGCGGGTGCAGCTCCTCCTGCAGCCAGGACATGGCACACTTGATCTTGAGTTATTCTATTGTTTTCTTTCCAGTGCTGGCAATGGAGCCTGGAGCCTCACCACATGCTGCACCGCAGAGCAACCCTGGCCCTGCTGGGGCTGTCTCGCCATCAGTCAGCGTTGGAGGGAGATGGTACTCAGTGTCCACCTCTTTCCATAGTGCACATGCTATCCCAGGCCCCTGATGCACTTCACTGGGCTGTTTGATAACAGCTTTGACCCCATGAGCATCCTGACCTGGTGCCACACACTCTGTGCCATCTGTCACAGGGGGCAACTGTCAGCACGCAAACCTGTGTCCCAGTACAAGTAACCTCTGCAACTCTTCTGGGCCTGACCTGCAGGCAACAAGGACAGGCAAGAGCAGCGCAGCGGTGACCCTCGGGAACTCTCCAGAGCGCAGCCTTGGGTGCTGCTGAGGCTCTGGGAACCACCTGTCCTCCACTGTGACCTTGGGATCTTGCTTGGCAGCAGGGCAGCAGGATGGACCTTGAAGAGAGGGTCTACTGTATGCTGATGCATGGTGGGAGGTCTGAGGGGCATCCTGGGGGCCAGGGAAAGATCTTTTTCCTTGGGAAAAAAGGGAGCAAGGTACGACGAAGGAATCTCTTCAAGTGGTCATGAAGAGATGGCTGGGCCCCTAAGGTGGGATCCAAAGTTGCACAATAAGGCAACTCTGGACCCCCGCGTATCATGTTCATAGTCATGAGGTCCCTGGCCCCTCCTGCATCTGCATTGGTTGTCATGGGAACCCTGGACTCTCCTGCATCTCAGTTTGTTATTTTGGGGACTCATAAACCTATAGTGTGAGACCTAAAACTAAGGCCAACACCTTACGTTGCCTTCACATTGGACGAACTCCAGAGATCCCACAGGGACCCTGCTCACTCAGTCCCACGGGGACCTTGACACAAGGAAACAGGTTTTGCTTCACTCCACCTCTAGCCCATGGAATGGTTCACCTAGCCAGTGTACCTTTCCATGGAGTAGGGTCCACCCTCCCAAGTGCTGCTGGTTTGTCCTGTTCCTAAGCACAGTCCATGCTGCCCTGATGGGGTGAGTACAAGCCACTGTCCATTGCTCTGTCCAGGATTGGCCCTGAGGCTCCTTGCTCTACCCTCAGCTTCCCAGCGCCTTGTACCCTAGGCCCACAGGTGGCTGTCTCTGCAGAAGTTCTCCATGACCCTGCTCTTTCTGGAGTCAACCCTGAACGTTCCTGAGGGACTGGGTCTCCATTGCCCTGATCAGCAACAGTGTTTCTTCACCAGTTTCTGTATCCTGCATGCCATGTGAACTTACAATGCAAGTTCTGTTTGTAAACTAATAAAAGCCGACATGGTTCATCAATCCCCTGCTCCTCTCCCCAGTCCACACCTCAGAAGCTTAAGGGAAGGGCAAAGTAATAAAAATTCTTCTCCCTCTCCCACAAGGGCAAGGATGAGTGAAAGGATCAGAAAAAGTCTACTTTCAGAAGCTTGGCCCCATGCCCTCTACAACCAGCACTCTGCTCTCAGTCACCTTGGCGAGGCAAGGTTCCCACAGCTCATACCCCTCTGCCTTGCCTTTGGCTGCACATCTCCAGCTGCCCTGAGGTCTCATGCATTTCTATCATGTCCCTTGTGTAGCTGTGGCTCCGATGCAACCAGTCTGCAATGAAAAGCATCAAGACCCCAAGGCCCAGCAGGTCAGTGTGTGTCCTGCCCTTACTGTGGCCTCATCAGTGCCATGTGATATGATCTGAGTGTCACCAAATCAGGTCTAAAGGTTTGGTTCACAACCTGCTGGAGCCCAGTGGGAGTAACAGAGGTCCCTGGGGTGCTCTAGAAGGGAATTTAGGACCCTGTCCCTTCCCCTCCTTTTGTTTCCTGGTGACCATGAGGGGAACTGGCCTTTTCCAGAACGTGCTCTGCCATGATGTTGCCACAGCTCCAAAGCCAGGGGGCCCAGTGACCATGGGCTACCTCTGAAACCATGACCAGAATGAACCTCTCTTCTTGTAAATGGGTTACCTTGGGTGTTGCGTCACTGTGACAGGAAGCTAACATTCAGCTGTTTAGAAATGTGGCTAGTAAAAAGGAAATGACTCAAGTTCCTCTCTGTCAGCCTATGAGCAGAGCCCAAGCCTCCCTCCTGCCTCTCTGCCTTCAGCCCAGAAAAGCAAAGATGCCCTGCAGAAATTCAAGTCAGACCTTTAGAATGGCCACATCCTTCATGCTCATGTAAAGACCAGGCTCGTGGTGGCTTCTCTGACAGGCAGCGGGGGCAGGGTTGTTCCCTGGCCCCACACCTGGTGTGCCTTTGCAGGCGCAGCCCTGGATCAGGAACTTTCCTGGGGGCACTTTCCTGAATCACCAGGCACTGTCTCCCATGAGGACAGTGCTGTGCTCCCATACATGGTCTGGCACAGGGGAGCAAAGCAGAGTGTGTGGAGACTCACTAGGGTTGGCAGTGGAAACACAGAAGATGGCCTGGCAAGATTTAGAACCAGGCCTATTCTAAGGTCCAAATCAGTCAAAGAAACTGTCATGGTGTAAACCTGAAGCATTCCCAAGACTCATGCATGGAGGGCTTGATCCCTGGTGCAGCAACGTGCAGAGCTGATCACATTGGGTGGTGTTGGCTGAAAAGAAAGAGGAATAAACACAAGGAGCTGTTAGCCCTGAAGAGCTCTAGGGATCAGCAACCTATAAAGACCAGCAGCATAAGCCAACACTGGCCGGTGGCAGCCAGCAGCAGCATAGCCAGGTGTCATCTGATGACAACAAGACTGCTAACAGAGTTGCTTTATTTATTTATTTATTTATTTATTTGTTTGTTTGTTTATTTTTGAGACAGGGTCTTGTTATGTAATTCAGACTGACCTTGAACTCACTATGTAGCCCAGGCAGGCCTTCAACTCATGGCAATCCTCCTACCTCAGCCTCCCAAGTGCTGGGATTACAGGTGTGTGACACCACAGCAGAGCTGCATTTTGCTACTTATTCCCATCTAAATCGAGGAAAAGAACCCGAGGCAATTCCATATTCCTTTGGTAAATGAAGAACAACTAGTAAAATGAATATACCTCTCCTTGAATTAAGTATTTCATCTTTTCATTTCAAAAGAAGCAAGGACACCAAGAAGCAGAATGAAGCAGCTAAGAGCAGCAAAGCTGCCAAGTGGAAAAGTAGAAAGATGGATTGGATTTCAGTGAAAATTGTTTAATGCAAACACAAGGTTCTGCAGCCGAACACCTACATCACACTGAGTCCCTCGGTGACAAGGCTCAGCCTGATGAGATCTGACACAGGCACAGACCAGTCAGACACATGTGGCTCACGCAGAGCTGCTGGAAAGGACTGCACTGGGAGTAGGTGCAGCTGTTCTGGCAAATCCTCCCCGGCTGGTTCCCAATGGTGCCTCCTTTTTATTCATTTGTGCTTGAAACAGAATTCGAAGTTTCAGTGCCAGCTGGTCCTACTTTGCCAGCTATCTTGACTTCACATCCAGCCCTCTCCCACTTGCCTTCTTAAAAGCAGATGTCAGCTTCAATGGTGCTTCCTGTCAGTGAGCTCCTGCTTTATTTACAGTATGTTGATTTAACACAGGTTTCCACCAGTTTCCTTTCTTCTGAATTCAGCAAGGCCGGTAATTCACAAATTCCACAAGATAAGCTATATGAGGTTCCATGTGCTTATTAGATAATTTCTAATTACCAATAAACATAGTTTTAGGCACATTCTACTTTAACTGCTACAATGCGACTCCACTGTACCCTGTGGACAGAGGGTCGCTCCAGTGCATAGGCCTGCAATGTTTGTCTTTAGCTGAGAAAACAGCCCTGCTCAGTCTTCCAAGGATATGCCTGTGGATTTCGTGCTCTACAGTTGGCAACAAAGCAAGATTATGTGAGATTGTAATTCCAGCATATGTGATAAAAGGTCACAGGCCCCATCATTTGGACCCTTAGAAATGACCCTTTTAAATTTTATGTACTGTTATTCTAGTGCATATTTTTGGTTTATTAACTTGGTATGTCTAAAAATAGAACTGTAACATTCGAACTCTTTTCATAACTATGTATGTGGTTCTTCAGCTAGAAAGGGTCATCACCGACTCCCTCAGCCCTCATAAAAATAAAAACACCAATGAAGCTTTCCTGCCATTCATTTCTGTGCTCATCCTGATTCACCAAAAAGTCAGAAAACAGTGGCATTCTCTATGCCAAGTAGAGGGCACTGAAGCCTTCTCCAGGGGTCAGACAGCCTGGCACAGGAACTTTCAGATGTGCCCTTAAATGCCAGATGAGATCTATGAAAAAGTTAGTGCTACACTGAGTGTATCAGAAATACTTGATACCAACTATAGAGATCTCAAGAATTCTCTTTCCAGCTCATTCTTTGTTAGAAATATTTAACAAACATACATCTCAAAAAGCATGTCTTCCTGCTAACAAAGCCCGAATACATACACTTCCAAGAACCAAACTAAGGTGGGCAGCAGACAGGACCCAGCTTATAGCCCCAGGGTCCCATTCCAGTCTCAGCCTTGTCTGGGAACTCATCTGACAAGAAACTGCTGGCCTGGCACCAAGGACAGAGGAACAGCATTTGCCGAGGAAGGTGCTGCAGTACAGTCCCTTTGCTCCTCTAGAGGATCCGTGAGAGTGAACAGCAGAGGGGCTCAGGAACCCAACACTGCCAAACCACACTCATCCAGGGAAGGGGCCTCCACGGGGCTGATTCAGAGACCACACTTGTGACCTGTGAACCTGAGGGCCTTCTGTCCCTGACATATCCTGACTGCAGTGGGTCTGATGTGATCCTCATTCTGAGGCTGGTCTTGTTCCCCAAGTCACCACCACAGAGTGCTGGCCTGTGCCTGGGAGGGGCATGCACGATTCAGAGGTCACACCCTTACACCAAGGCTGCACATACTCTGGCCTCAGTGTCATCCAGCTGGGCTATGGCTGAACTGTGGAGATGGCTTGCATCTGCTTGAACTCACTCCCAGTGCAGGGAGGCAGGTGTGTGAAGGTATGAACAACTATTGTGAAGAAAACAAGAGTCACAATGGTAGCCACTGTGGATTTCCTGTTGTCTTGTTTTGAAGACCTATATTGCCTACACTGTTCTGTTCTGATCTGCTTTGTTTTGTTCTACTCTGTTTTGTTTTGCTCTGTTTTATTCACTTTAAAATAAAAAAAAAATTTTAAAAGTGCCTCACATTAAAAAGGTGGAGAGGGGGAAGGCTTAGAGGTTCCACAAATGAAACTAAAGAATATGGAATGTCAGACATAGTATGGGAATGTTTTTAAAAGGTTTCTGTGGTGTGTTTACGTTACTGATTACAATAGTGTAATTTAAAATATTTGCTGGGGCTCAAACTCAGGGCCTTGTGCTACACTCTTATCCCTAGATTGTATTTTAAGTGTAAGGCAAGAAAGTATTTTGCTTTCATCTCCTTGAATAGAAACTTTTAGATCATACAGAGAATTAAACATCCCTCAATACAAACACCTATCAATGTCGATTTTCTTCCAGTGGCTACTTCCCATGCAATCCAACTGCATCTAAGCCTTCTTAGAAGAACCCACCTGTAACATTATTCACTGCCTTCCATTAGTCTCTCTCACACATACACACCTTTTAGAATATAGACAATCTGCTAATAAAACCTTTCTGAGACTCAAAAGGGAACCAGTTAAGTTAGACTTACAACAGAATAACCTATGAGGATGCCACTTATAAAACTTATTTTGAGATAGATGTGGGCCAACAAATAGCTAATGAAGTATGTATGTTTTTAACACTTATTAAAATGAACTTAATTTTGGTGAGAAAGGCTGTGTTTAGTGACTGGTTCCCAGGCATATCTATGAATTTATGCCCCTAAACCCAGGCGCTCTTGGCACTCTGAGTTCGACAGGGCCTGCAGGGCTCTGTGAAGTCCTCATGTTCCAGCACCGCGAGCTCAACAGAGAACGTCCAAAACCAAGGAAAAGCATTTCCCCTTCTGTGACCTTCACACACACACCATTCCTTCAGATTTCCAGAGAAAAACCAATTAGCAAATTCTTGTAACTCTTAAGCCATCATGACCAAGTCACCAAACTCCTACAGGGAATTACCGTATTAAAAAAAAACCCAAAAAACTAGAAATTATTTATACTTAGTTCGTATTTCCTCCTTTTGAGAAGACTTTTTGCCTTCTGTTGACTTGACCTTTACATCCCACTACTGCCTATCTGTGAAGAACATAACAGAATGACTGCAACCTGCATGTATCGGTGCTGCGGACCCAGCAGACCTGTCAGAGCACAACAACACTGGCTCAGGCAGTGCGTTTTCTTGAGGTCAATGGCTTCTCAGCTATGCTTACACTCAAGGAAAACTTAATCTTACACGTAAGTATTCTCTACTATGTCTTTATACAGAGGTGCCCACAACAGTTTTGCTCACTGTCACGGAGATTCCTTATCAATGCCTCAAATCAACAGCATCTGATAAATGGCATTCAGTAAAAAGTCAAAGGTATTAAATATCAGAAATTTCTTATCCTTAGGATCCTCATTTTCTTAGAGCTTTAGGGAGATACACAGATACTAATTCACCTTTCTACTAAAAAACACAAAAAATACTGCAAGGAACAAGCTTAAAGTAGAAGTGAATGCTATTGAGGAAAGAGGATTTTATTATAGCTAAAAGGATTCAGGAGCTCCTACAGCATTCCAAATACTTTGCTTTATCTAGTGTCTTTTTTTATGCTTACAATTAATAGAATTTAAGGAGTTATGAAGTATGATGGCCACGAAGGAAAAGAGCTTATACCTTTGTAAAAATGGTCAGTCATCACTGAAAGTATACATACAACTTAAAGACATAAAATTTGTAGCTAGGTATCTTTGAGATGGAGTTTCACTATGTGGTTTAGGCTGGCCCTGAACTCATTTTGTAGCCCAGCCTGGCCTTGAACTCACAGCAATCCTCCTGCCTCATCCTCCAGTGTGCTGGGATTACAGGCATGCACCACCATGCTTGGCCCACTGGAAAATTTAAAAGGCTAGCCATCTGTTGCTTTTTTATATTTTAGTATTGAGGTCTGAACCCAGGGTCTCAAGTATGTTTGGCAAGCATCCAGCCACTGGGCTATACTCTGGCCCTGCATAATCCATTTTTGAATAGGAAGTGATTTTAGTTTATAACAAATGTCCTGATCAATTAATGAAGAGGAGCACAAACCTGAGCAGAAGAGGGAGAGAAAAATCAGTTGGTATTTTTAAAACCGTATGTTCCACAACATCTGCAAATGTGAGTGCTTGGATAGGAACAGTCCATGAAATTGGAGAGGTTATAGGAGGGAAGAGAGGAAAGCTTGGGTCTGGTAAAAACAAGCAAAGAAGTGGTTGCATTTCTAATGAACACATTAGAATTTTAAAAACGGAACTTGAATAATTTATAAAAAAGCGCATCTGCTCATTATGTAGAACTGGTTTTAAGGACTCAGCATGATGTACAAACACTAAGTAGATTTTACATTTAAAATTACTTGATAATGTCCTTTACAAATCCTTTACCTTGCAAACTATAGGAAGAAAATTTAACCGCGTAAACAAAGTACCTGAAATGTTGTAGAACAAATATGGAGTAAAATAAACATTCACACCTACCTTGAGTCTAAAAGACGCTCTGTTAAGTGTGTTGACAGGAATTAAAGACACCTTACAGTTAGGGACCTCAGTTAGAGAAACAAGTAGCAGATATATTATTCCCTATGTGTGTTAGTATTCATAACTTTTACAAAATCTTTAAATAGTAATGTTGTGTAAGTACAGAAGTCTTGGTTTAAGAGGGGTTTTTTCTTTATGTGTACATATGACATTTTATTTTGGTACTGGCAATTGAACTCAGGACCTTGTGCTTGCCAGGCAGGCACTTATGCCGCTGAGTTATATCACCAACCCATACAACTTATTTTAGAACAAATTATTTCAAAGATCATGTCAGTGTCACAAACAAGCAACATGTATATGCTGTAATTTTATTTCAATCTCACAAACAAAGTTAGCGTGTAGGAAATTTAAATGAAACATTAACAGTAAAAACAGCAGAGAACTGAAAAATCTACAAAGGAAAATATATCTAAAGCATGAGAAGTCAACATTCATTAGTGTTTCATCTTCAGTTCTGATTGACACTTGATGCTTGCAAATTTTTAAACAAACTTTTAAATCAAGACTATTCTGAAGAGATTTCAGCACCAGCACTAAGATTTGTACATTCAGTTTGTAGCTGACTTGTTAGCCGTTTACAGAATATATAGTACAGATGTGTCACAGGTCAGATCACAGTGTTGAGGACAGCAGTACCTTTCTGTAACTAGAAGGGATCCCCGAAACTGTACTCAGCTGAAGATATCCAAGCACAACAGCACGAAGCCATCAGAAGGATGTAGTTCTGAGGAACAACACAGTTTGATAGAAAAATAACTTAAGCGTCTGTTTCTCATTTTCATTACTGAAATCTCTTAACACTGATGTGACTGTCATGTATGTTAGCAACACAGAGAGTGTGGAGAGTAATTTAATCAAACTTCCTGGAAGGAACACACTTAGCATCTGGTAGAATGTAGAATGATGGACAGTGTGTAGCATGACTCAACACTGGTTCTGTCATTTTATACAGATATCATGTTAGTATCAGACCAAGGCACAAACGTTTAGTGCATAAACTGGCTTCTTTTAAGATTTAGCATTTTACTTGAGTTTTTTAATCTCACTTTGGACCACTTGTACCCAGTACTTTACTTGCTGTAGACCACTTAATTTACCCATGAAAAGCTAGTGATTTCTTGCCAGATTTATAAAGGACATAAATGTTTATACTGTCCGAGTGTCTACATAACCCCAAGTACAGTAATAAAGATGAAAATGCCTCCAATTTCTTTTAGAGAACAGTAACTTATAAGCTTGCTGCATCCATAAAGCCTTTACTATAACTGCATGACAATGGATACTTAATGGAAAGAAGAGTAGGACACTTGAGTTACGATAGCTCATCCATCACAGTTTCATCTAACACAAAGTTTCCACAAAAAGCCAATTATCTTAACACAGAAGAAAATCCTGTCATCCAAACTTCTCTGTAGTGGAAATGACTGCACAGGGGCATCATTTAGAAAATAATGCTATCAACAAGCTTTGTCATAGGCCTGGGATTTATAAAATCTAGAAAGCAGATGGAAATGGATTATTTCACAAGAATTTTAGCAAAAGTTCCAATAATCAAAGATTTTAAAGCAAATATGGCACATAACAACTCAAGCATAAATCAAAATGGAGAACTTGAATTTCTGATTTCCTAAAAAGCTATCATTGCAACAACATAAAGGACTTCTCTCCTATTTTAATCTTACCAGTTTCGGAGAAAATGGAGCGTATCACACACACAGCACACACACTAGTGCTCACCCATCCACACAACACAGGGTGGTAACAGTATGTGACTCCTTCCCACCTATGCCTGGCTTCATTTACTGAAACTGCAGACTCTTTGTTTTCCCTTTACCCAATGATTTCTGTGACCTTAATTGCTGTCATCCTTGTCATTTCTTGTATTTCAACATAAAATTCAAAAGCACCCTCATGCCAGACTGTGTGTCTGAATACCTGTGTCACTGCCGGCAATGGTGACGCTTCACTGAGTGCCACAGTAAGATACAACTCAGGTGAAGCTCAGATTCATGTTTCAGACCATTGGAATTACTGGTTAAAATACAATATAGCTAAAGACATGATGTAGAAGATATGTACTTGGATTGGTTAACATATTTACCAATTAAAGTCACAAAATAGTCCTCATTACTATTCATGCAGGTAATTGAGAAAAAAGTGCAGAAATTAACTTTAAATAAAAAGTTATTCCTTCCCTTCCTCCCACTCCCCTATATTCTACAAAATGTTTTCCCTGGGACTAGGCCTCGAAAAAGCCACTACATATTAATGTGACATGCATTACTGTCTGCAATTAAAAAAGCTAACTTTGTGGTGACTGTAATTACATTATAAAAATGCCCACATGCATAAATCTAAAAAAGGTTGTAAACCTACAGTAAATCTACAATATACTGTTTTACATTTGACCACTGGTTTGTGTTATGTAGAAGTCATAGATTTGGTAAAGCATTGTAACAATTTAGGAAGGCATCTAAATCTTTAAATTCTGGATGAATTTTGTTTTAAACTACAAAATTGCATGAAGGCTAACTTGAGAGACTTCCTATCATTCTAAAATTCCTTAAGCTGGACCAATCATCTTTAGAACACTTTCTTATAAATGTCACCCTTTGAAAGCATATACAATCCTGTTTGTTCCACATTTTATGATCTTAACCTACACACAGGCTGATCTCAATTATTCATGGAATATCAAATATGATAGGAAGACAGACCTGAGAGAAACATTTACAATACAACAGCAGAACTTGCTAAATTCATCACCATTCTCTGAAAAAGAACTCCACAAGCCTTTCTCTTTATTTTAGCAACAGGCTGTGTAAAATGTGTGGCTTTATCTCAACATGAAAATACTTCAATGTACGTTGTTCTTGTCTGACGGACGGGCTTCGTATCTTCTGTGCAACTGTTGGAGGAACTTGTCCACTGCTCTTCCACTCTGTCAGAGAAAAGCAGCCAGTGGGGAGGGACGGCGACCACGGAATCACAATGTCTGAGGCTTTCAGAGGATGCTGGTTCCTTCCTCCTGACTGCTTTCTCCATTTCCTTCTCATAGTCACAAAATTATACGGGTTGTTTTAGAAGGTTACTGTTTGTAGGATTTTTTTTCCTCTCCAGATTAAAGTTCTCTCCTTTTGCTTTTCTATGCAGTATTTGACTTGCTCAGTTCCTGCCTAATTGCTGGAAAGACAAAAATTACTGAAAGTAAATAAAGTGATATAGATACAGGATTCATTTTTAAGCAATCTTAAGAACTATGTTCAAATTCACAATAAAGAGAACTATGTTCAAATTTACAATAATAAAGAGACACAGACACAATAATAAAGAGACATATTGTGTACAAAGGTTTTAATACTACAAGGACACCAATCTCTACATGCGTTTATAGCTACTATGTTTTCCTTTTGCATACAGAAAGAGTACACTGGTTCTTGTGAGCTTGAGAACAAGAGGGCCTCGTGAGAGGTAGACAGCTAGAGAGGAAAATATCCCCATTTTTCCATCTAATAACAGGTGATCTATGGGCTTTGTTTATCCCTGGTTTTATAAATAATTTCCACTAATAAGGAAGAACTCTTCTCTGACCTCCTAAGCAAAACCGAGGGCCAGATAATGTAGAAAAGTAATTGCCTTCAAGAAATAAAAAGAGTGTTTCCTATTTGCACTTTGTTGTTGTTGTTGTTGTTGTTTTGCGGCACCAGGGAATGAACTCAGGACCTCGCACTTGCCAGGCAGGTGCTTATGCCACTGAGCTAAATCCCCAGCCCTCTATTTGCATTTTCTTAATGGCAATTCAAAAACAGTATTTTAAAAAGGTAGCAAATTTGCTCAGACACTTACCATCAATGAGCTCTTCCTTTAGTTTTGTCAATTCTTTTCTCATTTCATCTAAAATGTCCTAAAATATCAGAGAAAAATATCAGGAAACAAAGAGTTTCTCACTCATAAAATTTTAAACTGGGCAAGGTGGCACATGCCTATAATCCCAGTATTCAGGAGGCTGAGGCAGGAGGATTGTGACAAGTTTGAGCCTGGCACGAGCTACACAGTGAGTTCAAGGTCAGCCTGAACTACACAGCAAAACCCTGTCTCAAAAAATAAAAAATTTTTAAGAATACTATAAAGTATGATAAATAGTATTGGTTTCCAAGGACCTAATTCTATTTTTCAGAAGACTGACTTGTTTTAATATTTCTCTCTTTCCAATCTTTGCTTATTCTACCCTAGTGAGATATGAAACAGAATGCTTTCTAGAACTGCAGTAACTACTTTGCTGTCTGTGATTCAGAGTTTCCAGGAAAGGTAACAGCTCTGCTCTGAACCCTGTCCTCTGGCAGCAGCTGAGAGGTGACAGGGGGAGACAGTTCCAGGAGGCAAATGCTGCTGGACAGCTGGCTCTGGCAACTGTGCCCTCTGGCTTGAAGTGTGGGGTTTCTTAGGAACCACTGCTGCTGCCAAACCACATCTCAAGGAGTGCAGGTTCCCCAGCAGGGCCTCAGGGTTCCCAAGGGGCTGAGACAGATGTGGAGGGGTGGGAGCACCTGACAGTTGGCTGCTCCAAAATAGGGTGTGCCATACAGACTGCAAAGACAGCATGAAGCAAGTAACACAAAATAACCCAATACAATTCCAAAATATTGGCTTTATATTGAAGTGACTTTATCAAAATTAATTTCACCTGTTTGATTTTTTAAAATGTGACTACTATAAAACTTTAAAATATATTTGTGACCCATATTTCTACTTAACAGTGATGCTCTGAACCTCCTTCAAGAAAGTTGGGTTCTGAGGTGACAGGGCCTTTACAAAGTGGTTAGTTTCTTTTTTTGTGTGATAAGGATAAACTTGGGTGTCTTGGGTTTGCCAAGAAAATGCTCAGCCCAAGGCACACAATTTTAAGGGTTAAAAAAACCACAGCCACTTTTGGAAGGATTAGGTTTAAATTGTGTGGCTTTCTGTAACACTGCATAGCTTAATTAAACTGTTGTGTGAAGGTGGAAAAAAAAAGCTATCAACTTGCCAAATTCCTCCTTTTATCAATGAAGAAACCGAGGCATTTAAGTTATTATGTGGATTAATCTTTCAATCATTCCAAAAGCCAAATCTATTCTTCTTTCCACTCTCTGAGTTCAGGTAACTAAAGTTACCGTATGTTCAAATGTGTATGAGTTTTTGTCTTACAGTGTTCTCAAGGGTGGGTGTGGTGGTGCACAGCTATAATCCCAGCACTGAGGAGGCTGAAGCATGATGATTGCTTTGAGTCTGCGGCCACCCTAGGCTACACAGTGAGTTCAGGCTCAACTTCAACTGCATAGCAAGATCCTGTCTCAAAAAATAAACATCGGCTGGGGATTTAGCACATCAGGCATAAGCACCTACCTGGCAAGCATGAGGTTGTGAGTTTGATCCCCAGTGCCAAAAACCAAACATCAAAAAGAAAAATATTCTCAAGAAAAGACATCATTTGTACATTGAAAACCAGAGTTAATTATCAATGACCACCTGGTCCTTTTATAAATTATATAACTTAATTTTTCAAATAGCTTTTCAGTATAAAAACTAGGTTTACCTAAAAAAAAAAAAATCAGTGCTTGTAGGAACAAATTTTTTTGTTTTGTTTTGAAGAATAAGATTTTTTAAAAACCCATAACCTTATCAACTGTTTCTGAGTACTTATGTATTGACTAATGCCCATACAACCAATATATGATCAGTATCTTTTTATTTTATGAAACTGAGACAACTGCATGCACTTGTTTCATTACCTACTTCACTTAACATGGGCAAGTATACACAGGTCACTGGTAAAACACAGTATTAGAATTTCTCAGTGGCTGTGGAACTTCTGCTCCTCACTGTGTATTTGTATGGCATTTACAATATTTTGCATACATTTATTCGCCTAAGTGCCTTGAAGTGAAATTTCTGGAGCCAAAGGCCTTTGATCTGTTTTCCTAAACTGCTTTTTGGAATGCAGAAGTATATGGCCCTCTCATTTGGCCAAAATCAGATTTGCTGAATCCATTCTTTTTCCACAGTAAGGGGGAAGGAAGTGGAAGCTGCAGTTTCCCTGCAAGGGCACACCTTGCACTTGCACACACGCCACACTCACCTTCCCCCTGCTGGACCTGGATGTGAACTCACTGGGCAGAAATGAGGGTGTAAAAAAAGTAACAGTATGAATGTCACTGTTTAATATGTATAAAAATATTTTAACTGTGGTCATTTTTTTATTTTTTAAAGTTCTGGGGATTGAACCCAGGGCCTTGTCACAGAGCTACATCTCTTGCACATTCTTATTTTGGGACAACATCTTGCTAAGTTGCCAAGTCTCACAGGCAAGGCTCAAACTTGCAATCTTCCTGCCTCAGTGTCCCACAGTGCTGGTATTACAGGTGTGTAACACCACACAAGGCTGACGCTATGATCTTTTAAAAGTACATTCAAGATCCATGACCAACACATGCACGATGCATTTTGAAAAGAGCAACATGTAAGATGCAGAGAAGCTACACTGCATGCCCACCTGCTTCAGCCTGTCGTAGTCGAGCCCTTCTGTCTGGATGCCATTGGCACTGGGCTGTGATGAGGGTGCGGATTTTGGTCTGTACAAATGAAATTTGTAGGACAGGTAAACAATGCTTATGATATTTAATGAGTTCATTATTTATAAACTTACCAACTCAACACTAGACTTAAATAATTTCTTAAATGAAACACATTTTGTTAAAAAGCTAACTTCCATAGTTGTTAGATTGATTGGAACAGAAAACAAAACAGGCTTCATTTATTTCATTATTTTAAATTATTTATAAAGAAACTAGAAACGGTGACAAGATGATGAGACTTCTTCGGTTAAGAGTCGGAGATAGCATTCTTTGGTCCTGAGGCAGGGGACCAGGGAACATGGCTCGTGGAGCCCAGCAGACACTTCTGACACCCCAACAACACAACCCTGTGTTCTCCCTCTTTTGAAATTGTACCGTCTACCAAGTACCCAGTAACTCAAGGAAGTAAAGTATAAAGACCTGAATATTTTACTGTAACATAAATCAGTTTACAAATTTCTATGTATCAGAAGAAAACATTTTAGTAAGCAAGATTTCTCTGTATATATTTATTCTATGCCAAACATTAAAATCAACAAGAATGTTGAAAAATAATTATTAGGTAGAACTACACTCATCTCTAACTGGCTATTTTCCTAGAAAAGTTTCATATGAATGATGTGCTTCAGGTTAACTGCTCCAGAAATTTGCTTTTCTTAAAAAGAAAAAAAAAAAAAAAGAGATGCAGACAGAAGTAGACTATCAATTATTATTACACTTCCAATAGTTGGGCTTCTATTAAAAATTTTACACAACAAAATGTCTTGGAGAATAAATTTTTGTTCAGAGACAGGGTCTTGCTCTATAGCCCAGACTGGCTTTGAACTCCAGATCCTCCTGTTTCAGCCTCACAATTGCTGGGGTAACAGGTGTGGGCCACCATACCTGGGTCAAGGATTAGGTGTATTTTATGATTTTTTGTTTGTTTCATTTTGACACAGGGTCTCCCTGTGTAGTCCAGGCTGGCCTTGAACTCATTATGTACCCAGGCTGGTCTTGGACTCGAAGCAATCCTCCTGCCTCAGCCCGTCATGTGCTGAAATTACGAGCATGTGCTACCACTGGTTGGATTAGGCACATTTTAAACTAATGCTTCACACCAAATAAACTAGTAATGACTTCCCCTCCAATTCTGGCAATGAAAGAAAATCCTTAGTGGAAAACTAACTGAGTTCTCTATTTTCTGGTTTAGTATACTAAGTGGCCACTCTTTAAGAGCTACAAATCAATATAATTTTAAACTATTAATCAAATAGCATACTTTCAATTTTGCAGAGTAGCAATGTCAGAAATCCAATCAAGACCCAATACAGACAACTTTTTCAAAGTTTTAATATCATAATTCCTAATACAAGTAATACTTCAGACCCATGGGCACTGCTCATGAAGATAAAATACTGAGTTGATCAGCTTTAACACTGAGACATTATTGCTAGATTATTAAGCAAGGCAACCAGTGTCATTTTGTTAGGTGTATGTTTGTATGAAAACTGAGGAAGATACAAACTTTCAGAAATCATAACTATAGGGCTGAGTAGTGTGCTGAGTGGGGTGTTGGAGGCATGGGGAGGTTTCTGCAGGGCCTCCTCCTTAGTGAGGGTGCTCACAAACAGCTGTGGCCCAGTATCCTGGGGTGTTAGGTCTGAAGCAGTTCTGCAGGTACACTGTACATCACACACACTCACTTCTCTATCCCTGTTCTCCAAAATTAAATTTTAATTACTCTTCTTTCTTTTACTTTTCACATTTAAATGATGTAATTTTTCTTCCTATGCTATATAATGAATACCTCTGAAATTCTTGCTACAATCAACTATAATCTGACTTAACTGGGTAGTATGCCCTGAATATATTTGTATTTACTAAGCAATTAAAAACTGTGTTACATAATTAACAACTGTAGACATGCAAAAATTTTAAAATTTAATTCATGCTAACATGCAATCCATCACCACCACCTCCACCACCACCACCACCACCACCACCACCACCATGAGAATCAATTTAAGGGGGGAACTTTTCATACTGAAGAAAAGAAGTAATCACCACTTTTTTAAAAGGAGATTTTTCAACATTACCCTAGGGACACTAAGTGTGAAAGCAGGTCTAAGATAACTGTGAAGATCTCAGTGTTAAATACTGTTTTTCTCTATGTTCTACCAAGTTTTCTTAATAAATCATTTGTTTACAAGAATTAATCTACCCCAAAGAAAGCAGAAAACTATTTTACTACTGTAATATTAACATTTTATGGAGATTTAACTGGCTAGTAAAAAAATGGCTAATCAATAGCATAAAAATAACTAACAAATTTGACCCAGTCCAGCGACAGAACTCCTTAGTGGCATGCATACCCCTCTATACACTGTGTAATTCAAATGATCAGTAGACTTGGATGTGTACTTTACAAAATAGATGCATATATGAGACCATGACTGTAATTCAGTTATTTTTAAACTGCGGGTTTTCAACATAATTGATAACAAAATACGTATGTTCCTCAGAAGTTTTTACTCCTCCCTGAAGACAAGGTTGCCTCTAGGTACCTGTCTACGAAACCACTGTGCTACACTGCTCAAGCTCCTACTAGGTCAAATGAATTCTACAGCTGAGCAGCACTTGAGGGTTCTTTTTTTTGTTTTGTTTTTTTTAATTGAGAGAGGAATAGATAATTTATACTTCTTGGGGGAGGGGTGGTGTGCTGGATAGAACCTAGGACCTTAAACATGCTGTGCACACACGCTGTCACAGAGCTGTACCCCAGCCGTGGATGATTCTCATCCCGTTTTCTTAATTAAAAATGATACTATGGGACTTATCCTAAAAAACAACCTGGTGAAGACATACTGAGGTTGTTAAACAAGTACTCAATAATACTACAATGTATCTAGGAAACAAATTTTCCTCAAGCAATATCCAAACTTGGCTGAGACCGTACTGTGTTCCAGTAACAACCAGCACAGGATCTTCCATCACACTTTTTAAAGGCTAAGGCTTTGTCTCAGAACCATGAAGAGAACAACCTTTAAATGAAAATGCCAAAGCTACAAACAGCCCTAGACAATACACAAAGCCCTGGATTGCATCTTAGTATTCTGAGATTTACTATGTGTATGGATCCAAAATCCAGCTATAAGGTAATGACAGGTTTTTGTTTTTATTTATATGTTCAAGATAAAGCTAAAAATGAAAGCCTCAACCTACATAACCAGCTCCCTTGTGGTGATTACCAGTCCAGATAGAAAAGCTCAGCCCTGTCCTGAACATGTTATTAGAGTCTCAAATCACAAAGCCACAGCAGGGTGATACCTGTGTAATGAATCATAGGACCTGTTGTCAAAAACAATCTGATTTTTCCTTGAAGAATCCCGTCTATGAAGGGGAAAGACCATTTAAAGGGGTATACAATAGAACTTTAAAAATAATTCTCATGATGTTATTTATTGTTCCACAAGTTTCTAGTTATAGTGAACAAAACAAAAATTAAAGGATTTCATTATCCTTAGAATAACCATTTCTCCAATAAAGAGAAGATATTTTGAAGCTAATTTTAGATATGTAAATATACTGTTTACTTGAAAATTACAGAAAATTTTTAAAAAGTCATTATACAATGACTTACCCCTGTAAGCTACAGGCACAGTAGAACCCACCAACAAATACACATTCCTATTACAGTGACCCTGAGGTAACAGATTCAAAATCATTGTAGCCTGAGGTATATAAAATTATCCTTGGGCATGGAAAGAATATTTTTCTCCCATCACAAATACAGTATCTGTAAGCTTTTAACAAAAATTATAGGAAGAATTCATAAACTTTAGAGTGTTACATTCTAGTCACTATTCAGAGCATTTTTACAACATTCTTGCTTTTCCTTTCCTGACATCCTCACTTAATACAACATAATGCAGTATCTTGTGGCTGCAAAAAGGCATCAGCTCATCTCAACACCAACATAATTCTGGCATGCACAGTCTAGAAGAAATGGTGCCAAGACTACAGGGCAAGATGAAGTGTGCTTCAAAGAACATAAGGCAACCAATGTACTTGCTTCCCTCAAGAAAGAGGGGAGATACTTGGGAAGAGCTGTTTAAAAATCTTTTAAAAATCTTTGATTGCTTAAAACTTTTTTTCCCCCAATACATATGTATTGAAACTTTATGACACGAGTGGTCAGAAATAGGTGCTTCAGAAGTTCTATTTTGGGAAAAGTGAGGGGAAACCATCTAACAGAGTTGGAACATGATTACAATTTTCAACAAATCTGTATGAAAATATTTTCAAAATGGTGACTATTAAAATGCTCACTCAACTTCCTTTAAAAGTCTAAAAGTCTTTGAAAGAACACTATTCTTTTACTAAATGAGACCAACAAATCACACAACAAACTCCATTTGGAGGACTCCCATAGCTCTTCCTGAACCATCAGTGCAGCCACAGCTTTAGGCAAGGTGCTGAGGAGCTCCTCCTGATGAAGTCAGGAGGAAGGGCAGAAAGAACCTCCCTGCTGGAACTTACATCCTCAAAGAGAAATGGCACCTCACAGTTCTGTTACTGTACACAGTACTCAACAAATGAGGGCTCCTAATGTGCTACTGAAGAAAATCTGTAACTATAGAGAAGTGTTAAAAGGTCCCCCCAGTTATGTGTCTGAGAAAAATAAGGAGCAATTTTTGTGCTCTACTGAAAGGTCACATCCAAGAACAAATCCCTTCATTTTCTTCTGAAGTCATATATAGTCATCTTATAGTTGCTTAAAAACTGAAAGTTTGAATACATTCTAAGTAGCCAGGCATGGTGGCACACACCTGCAGACCCAACATTTGGGAGGCTGAGGCAGGAGGATCACAAGTTCGAGGCCAGCCTTGACTACAAAGTGAATTTAAGGCCACCCTGAGTTACACAGCGAGACCCTGTCTCAAAACAAAAACAAAAAAAACAAAAACAAAAACAAAAAACAAACAAAAAGGCCTGGCTTCTGTGGCGCTTAACTGTGTCATCAAATCTTCTTTACTCTTTACCGAAAAAAACCACACAGAAGCCAAATTCAAATATAAACGTAGGCTACCACAAAACAGGTCTGTGATAATATGAAGTCTATTCTTATTCTTTAAAAAATTAGATTTCTATAGAAAGAGTCGAGTTTTCTTTTTATGAGGCAAACATAAGGCAAATATCTCAGCAAGAAAAGGCAGAAATCCCCTTTAGTCTTTAAATGCATATAATTTTTCCCCTTGGGAAAACATGAGCCCTTTAAACTGTCTCATAAGCCAAGAAAAAGTTCCACTTATGTCTACCTGAAAGTTGTTTTTTCATTTTGTTTTGTTTTGTTTTGTTTTGTTTTGTTTTGCGGCACCGGGGATCTAACTCACAACCTTGCGCTGGTCAGGCAGGTGCTTAGGCTGCTGAGCTAAATCCCCAGCCCACTTATATCTAAAACCTCATAAACTCAGTTATGATGATGAAGTACACCCTGTAGAGGACACAAAACTTGTATGACTGTCCATGTCCTAGCCTTGATTATGATCAGAAGTTTCAACTTAGAGAGCAAATTTCTACCTTATAAATTAAATTCAAGGTTTTATTTTGCTTTCTCTTACAAGATTACAACCTTTTTCTACAGCTGACTTTCAGTTTAAAATATAAAATTTCTGTCATTGAGACAAATGGGGAAATGTGAATATATACTGTTTAAACAATATCACTTGTTCAATGCTAAATTCCTTGGGAGTTACAATGCCAATCTAGTATGCAGAAAATGTTCCCATTCTTTGGAAAAATGTAATATTTAGGGTGAAGCAGTATTTGTTTGAAAACTACTTTCATATTATTCATAAGTGTTATAGTTTGTGTTTGGACGTCCTCCCAAAGCTTCATGTGGTCACGGGGCGCAGGCCTTTTTGAAGGTGAGTCTAGTGTTTGTGATTGGTTTGTTGTTTAGCACTGGGATTGGTGCTGGGAGTGCTGCATTTGTCGAGGGGGCAAAGAGCCAGCACACAATATAAGGGAGGGAAGGAGGTGTGCTTTTTCTCTTTTCCCCTTTTTGTCCTTTCACTCGTCGCTTGTAGCCACCATGAACGCTTGCCCCTCAGTCATGCCACCCTGCCTTGGAGCCAACTGAGTATGGACTGAAACTTCCAAAAGCTGTAAGCTAAATAAACCTTTTCCTTCCTTCATTTTGGGCATCAGGTATTTTGTCTCAGTGACTACAGAAAAGTAACCAACACAAGAGGAAAAAATGTTTTGATATATAGATGGTCAAGACAAATGTGGAAATGTTAACAGCTGGTAAGCCAAGGATGAGTATTTTCTGTACTATTGTTTCAACTCTTCTCTAGTCTGGACTATTTCAAAATATTGGGAGGTATAAAGCTGCCTTAAAATTTCAGACAATCTGACTAACAAATGTAGATGAATTTATCAGATATCACTAGTAAAATACAATGCACTCAGCAGTAATTGTCCAATAGTAGGTGAAGTACAGGTATTTTGTGAGTTCCTTTGCAAAATTCATAATCTATAAGTGAATATTTTCCTTTTTAGATATGTGCCATATAAAATTTAGGAAAAACATTGGTACCTGGAGATGACAGGGGACTTGCTGCCATTCACTGCATTTGCTCTTTCCCAAGGCTTTCTGGTTGGTTCTTCAAATGCAAAGAACAAATATGTTAAATATCCCATATATTTTAAGGGGTTCCATAAAACAAACAAAATACTACAGGAGCCATCAGCAAACTACTGATTTATATTGGTAGTAATACAGATAAATTTAAAAATTGATATTTAAATTCTGAATATTAAAGATTCTAATTTGCAGATTTTCAGACCTTTAAATAAGAAACTAATAAGCACATTAATGTCTCCTTTAAAAAGTCCTTGATTCTTAATTGTTGGGACTTGCAGACAACTCCAGTTAAGTATGAATAAGCTCCCTCCAAGCTCGTACTACAAAGGATATGCAGCAACCCACTGGCCAGTCATCAACTATGATCATTTGAATCGTTTTTGTATTTTGGGTGACTTGGCTGATGTGTCACTGGCCTAACTAGATGACTGGATGACATGAGAAGTGGAATCTTGTCTGGGAGAAAAACCTTTTGGGCCACATGAAGATTAAGTGAGGTATGAGTTGTGATCTCTACATACAGCTTTTTTTTTTTTTTTTAAAGACGGGGTCTCATTGTATAGTGCAGGCTGGCCTTGAGTTCACTATGTAGTCCAGGCTGGCCTCCAACTCGCCGTAATTCTCCTGCCTCAAGTCTCCCGAGTGCTGGATCACCATATAGTTTTAACTAAGAAATTGCTCTGAGATTGACAGAAACCCTCAATGGGCCTCTGCATGTTCTAGGGTAGCTTTACAGCCTCCTCGAAATATACCCACACAAAACTGAATTCAGACTCCCCTTTGAAGCACCACTTTGTTTCTGCATTTCTGCTTCAAGTCGACATCCAGGTATGAGCCTTAAAG
>RJWT010011631.1:0-23127 GCA_004365215.1 Cuniculus paca
GAGTGCCCTATGTTGCAGATGGGTCTCAAGATGAAGGGCCCCTAGAGCTATCTGCCTTAAGTAGAGGTCAGATCTGAAAGGTGACTTTGATGTGCGCAGAGGTTGTAGAGAAGCTCCAGGCTGATAGTTGAGGCCATGGTGATAACTTAGGTAAGGTCTGAGGAGGCTCTGAATCAGCAGCACTGGAAAAGATGCTTTGAGCAAAATTTCAAAGGCCCAAGAGATATAACTTCGTACTGGTTTACTCTTGGGGAAAAGGAAACTTGAAGAATTGAAAATGACAGTTTTTTAGGTGAGGTGACCAGAAAACGTATGCAAATAGCAACTTTGAACGCAGAATAGGGACCAGCTTTGAGTGTTGGGCAGGAGACACACTGTAATAGTGGACTTAGCGATGTGTTATTTTATGGCCTTTATGAGATACTCACAGGGTACATTTTCTAAGTAGTTACAAATTTTGGTCAAGAAATAAGAGTGGGTGGTTTGAATGCGGAAGTCAAGCCTTAACTTGTAAGGAATCCATGAGAACTTGACAAGAAGCACTTTGCTCCAGAAGCAGAGCCCCAAGACCCTAGGGTGGAGGACTGCCTGACACCTCCCATGCAAGGAGTAAGTGGATTCCACCCCCAGAAGACTGCAGGGATGAGTATTGTAACACAGAGACTTCAAGTAGGCTCTGGTTTTTATTTATTGTTTTTTCTTAACTCTTGTAATGTACACATTTGTAAACTATAGAAGAGTAGAGAAAAAGTATAGTATGCTTCACCATGTGCTGTTCATCTAGCTTCAATCTTTTTCAATGTTTTGTCAAGCTTTTTCGTCTTCCCTCCTGTGGGTAGCAAGAAAAGGAACAAAAAATACTTTAAAGCATATCATATCTCTTATACTTTAGTTTTCACTCATTCATAAGGACAATTAATCTTTACACATTTATAAGTTATCTCACCAAAGTTAAAAAATTTAATTCCTTAATATCATCTAATAAAAACTCATTTCATTTAAATAATTTGAAATCCTTGAGAGCCACTTCAATGATTCTTTTTAATTGCATAGAAATCAGCTTTCTCTCTAAGGGCCTGTTTGGCAGGAGGCAGTTTCCTGGGAAAGCTGCTGAAATGCACTCTGCAGAGAGGGTGCTTCTGCCTTCCAGTGCACAGTGAGTTTCAAGGGAAAGCTAAGTTTTGTTTTGTGTATGCACTTATCCCCTGGGAATAGTCGCAGAGTTCTATGATCATATCCTTACCTTAGAGCATATGAATTAAATCTGTATCCAAAGGTTACAGTTTTGTGCCTCCAATCGTCATGTTGTCCAGCTCCTTATTCTAGAGCAGTGGTTCTCAGTATGGTTCTCCCAAGTCATTTCTGAATGTCATAACCTTGGGAAGGGAGGAGTTAGTTGCATCTAGTGGGAAGAGAAAAGGGGATGCATAGGACAGCTTCTCATAATAGAGACTTGACCCACCCAAAATGTCAGTAGTTCCAGGCTGAGAAACCCTTCGTTACAGGGATAGTATATTCCAGAAAAGAGCCCCTCTTAATCTGTTGTTGCATAATGGTTAAGAACTGATTTTCTTTGGATAGAGGTTAATGTTCCTGCATGCTTTTTCCTTCCATCTGTTTTATCTCAGCTGAATGTGGCTAGATCCTTGAGCCTACCAAACTTTATTCCACTTTTCGTTACATTTGTGGTTCAGATTGTAGCACAGAATGGAAGCAGTTTGGTTTGCTGGCTTGGAAATTTAAAGTGAGGTTCACTTTCTCAAGAGATGTTCACTGATGTGACCAAAGTTCTCTCTAGAAAGAGATAGTAGCTTAGGGACCGTAATAAGCTAGCAAGCTGGGGCTGAATGAATCAAGACTAATCTATGTTTCTTCAGCCTGTTTTGAAAATGAACAGTCATTTGTAGTAATTAAGTAAGAAACAAAATTTAAATGTTTCACTTTGTCTGTTTGTAGGAAATACAGTTGGAGCATGCAAAGCAAGCTTTTGTGCAGCGCGACAGTGCCAAGATGGGAAGAGTCACAGCCATTGACTTCCGTGACATAATGGTCACCATCCGCCCCCACGTCTTGACACCCTTTGTAGAAGAATGTCTGGTAGCTGTAAGTTGTGACTTGGCCTAAGGAAATAATTTGCTCCACTTGGTTTAAGCTAAGTAAATAGAAAATTATGGAGTAATTCTTACAGATTATGTTTATTTTCTGTTTCAAATACTTAATATTTTCTTATCATGATTGCATTTATTACCAAGCTTACAAACAAAAAGTATTTTTTGGCTAGTTTTAGTGGGTGAGTCAATTCACTGTCTGGATTATATGGAATATCTTAGAGAAAGGTACAGTCGTCCCATGGTGTCTCTGGGGAACTTGTTCTGGAAACCCTGCCCCCCCCACACACACATATTAAAATCTGCAGATGCTCAATTCACTTATATAAAATGACATAGTCTTTGCATATAACCTTTGCCTATCTTCTTGATACTTTAAATCATCTTTAGATTATTTAAAATACCTAATACAATATAAATATAATGTAATTAGTGTATACTGTATTGTTTAGGGAATAAATAGGGAGGTCATCATCTTGTATTCAGTGCAGAGGTAATTTTTCCTCCAAATCTTTTCAATCTGTAGTTGGTTGAATTGAACCCTTGGATATGGAACCAATAGATATGGGAGGCTAATTATATTAGTGGTTAAAGAAAAAAGGAAAAGCGAATTAGTAATCACATGTTAATTTTGCTTCATATTTTGAGGCATGTCAAATACTGATCTTGTTTGCTCTTCAGGACACAAAGAAAAAGAGCACACATACTTACCGTTTGTTACAATAGTGAGCAGAACAGAAACCTTAGATTTGCTCACTCATTCTCCATATATGTATTGAAGCTTGCGCTAGCACTTGTGACAGGAAGAATCATGTTGCTATGCATCATGGAGCTTCTCTCCCAGAGGGCATCCAGCTGTTGCCCTTCCTGAGAGGCCCTGGGGTATCCTGTACCATCTGCAGGATGATTCCCAACCCTCGGTCATGGAGCACTAGAATCACCAGAATGGTTCTTAAGAATACAGGTTCTAGGTGTGTTCAAGGCTTGGTCTTCACTGCTTATAGGTAGCGAGCTCTTTAGAATGTTTGGAAAGATTCTAGATGATTCTGATGATCACTCAGGTTTGGGAACCACTTGCCAGTGGTAGCTTTCCTTTTGCTAAACCTAGGTGGGAGACGCGTGTTTTCACCATCATATGGGTTTCTCACTATGCTTACCATGTATAAGAACTCATCACTCTCCCTTCATTTTTGTTTAGTGTCGCTGCTTTCTGTAGACATGGCCTTCAGACCTGGCCTTTTTTTCTCTGGCACAGTGTTAATCTAACTCATTTTCCTGGCCTCACTTTCCTACTCCATACTAAATCGCATGTAAACTATTTCAAATGATTACAAAGTGATTTATGTGGTTGTTATCTTATAAAGAAGTGTTTCCTAATGAAAATATTTTGCCTTGTTAGAGCAAGATAGATTTTGAAACCCCAAACTGAAGTTCCACTCATAATGGACATTCCATCTCCTTCCCTTGTCCCCTGTGAAGAAATATGGCTTCTTAAAAATTTTAATTAACAGAATCTGACCAGTCTTAACCCCCATGCAAGCATGTAACCTCTCATATTTTTACCATAATAAAATATGGTAAAATGCTTGTTGGTTAAAAATCCCACCAAAAAAAGTCTGTACTTAAATGATTATTTATTGCTGGTTATAAGTAAATTGATAGTTCTTTATATTAATACTAGATTGGCCACTTTCACAGTATGGTTACACTGATACACACTTTCACATGTATAAGCACATGCATGTGTGCATGTATATAATACAGTTTTGTATGGATAAGCCTTTAAGATTTGCTCATTAGATGAAATAAACCAACTTATAAAACATTTCCATTTGAAATTTGAACTCTGTAAATTACTACTGATCTTGTTAAAATCCCACACATGTATTTATTTAATTTTCTGGGAGTTGTATGTGGAAAGTACAAGTTCTGGTCATGATTAGTTTCAGTTACTTTTAGAAAATATTTATAGCTTTCTTTTATTTTAATGCGAAAGAAAAATACTTAACAGTCATGTCTTCCTATATACATACATTCTTGATTACTTCCAAACTAGCATTAGATATAATATGTACTTCTGAATCTTCTTCACCTATAAATCTTTCTTTCTTCTCTCTCTTATTTTCAATTTACCAAGGCTGCTGGAGGTACCACATCCCATCAAGTTAGTTTCTCCTATTTTAATGGATTTAATTCTCTTCTTAACAACATGGAACTCATTAGAAAGATCTACAGCACTTTGGCCGGCAACAGGAAAGATGTAGAAGTGACCAAGGGTGAGTGAGAATATGTCTGAACTCTTGCCTCGAAGTATCTTGGGGAATGAAGGAGACAACCAGGGGTGTATGTTATAGATTTTTCTCTTCCATTCACACTGGCATGTATTAACTGTATGATATATATGTCCTCCATCCTTTGATCATTCAAACAAAAGCAAACAAAACAATCCTTACCAAGTTTTAAATAAACTGAAAACAACCTTTGAATTAGAAAAACATGTAAAGTTTCTTAAATATTTTCAGACCTTGCTAGAACTTGAGCTGAATTGACAGCCTCTAACATGCCCTTCAAAAGTACATGAGGAATTCCACAAACTTGTATTGGAAACCATGTCAGTTATCTATGAACTTGAATAAGATACTGTATTATTTTTAATGGAATTTTTTTTCTTAAACAGAGAATTCACTTAGGAATTTTACCTAATAAAACCGCTTGGGATCCATGCATGCGAGGTTTCATATATGCTTGTTTCCTCATTTTCCTTGTTCTGAAATTTGAATAACATCCTGTGTCATTTATTCAGATGACACTGATCTTCTAAGCTAAATAGTCTGCAAGCTCTTTCCAAGTAAATGAAAAAACTACAGAAATTCTTGCTCGCTTTGGATTGACTTGACTTCTGACTGATTATAATAAAGTTTTGTGTTGTTCACTTATACTAGTGCCTTGAATTAACTCTAAATTCAATGCTGTTCCTTTTTGAATCTTTTCCTTTTAACTTTTTTCCATACAGAGGAGTTTGTTCTGGCAGCTCAGAAATTTGGTCAGGTTACACCCATGGAAGTAGACATCTTGTTTCAGTTAGCAGATTTATATGAGCCAAGAGGGTAAGTTGGCTTTTTATTTTTAATTAGCCTAATAAAAGGAGGCTAGGAGATAGGGGTGGGAGGAGGACAGCAATCAGGAGAAAAAGAAGCCAAATGAAAGGCAACCCTGAAATATGGGAAATGATAAGATGGACACTTCAGAATTTCATGATGTAAATTTAATAAATTCTATTTTGTTGCTGCTTGTGCTTGTTTTCCCCCCAGACGGATGACTTTAGCAGATATTGAGCGAATTGCTCCTCTGGAAGAGGGAACTCTGCCCTTCAACTTGGCTGAGGCCCAGAGGCAGGTGAGTGAAGGGAACAGATTGCTCATGTTCCCTTAGTGAGACACCCGAGCCCCTTTTCATTTGCACTTGCCTTTCTGGTATTGGTATCTGACTTACAGTTTTCCATCTTCCACCCAAATCCAGATCATTTCAGAAGGCTGAAAAGAGACGTTACTTGAAGATGTTCTAATAACAGAAGGCATTTATGATGCCTTCTGGTGGCATTTGTTTCTTTCTTTCAAAGATGGGTTGATTTTCTGATGCACTGGAAGCTGGACACTCCCAAAATGTGTAAATCTGTTCTTCCCTAAGTCGCGTATTGAGGGATGTGGTGTCGCTGTCCCTGTCAGCCACTGTGTGTTGCTAAACGAAAGCCATCTCTGCTCTGCAGAGTGGCGCTCTGTCAGCGCATTGTCTGACTGCCATGCCTTCTGTTTTTCTGAATATCAAAACGAGATAATTTTGTTTAGTCTGGAGTCATAGTTTGAAGGCTTTTAGACCTATTTTCTCTATGAAAAAATTCGTAAGTTATGTGGAAACAATTTTAGGAATGTTAAATTTTATTTTATGGTTAACAGAAACCAATCCTTGAAGTTATGGGAGTCAGAAACTTAAGACACGGTGCCTCCTCATTTAACTCTTGCTCGACTTAGAGAAGAAAAGCCTTCATAACGTGTGTTGTGTTTGCACAGCATTTGTAAAATAAATCCCCTCACAGACAGGGTGTCGTTTTTAGAAAAATACCTCCTTTAAGGCAAAGCCATCTCTGAATCCTCTGAGACCTCACTGTTCTTGGCTTGGGGCTCTGGGTCTGTACAGAGACGCCAGTTTGACCACAATGGGTTGATGCGGGCTACATTTTTAGGACTGTCAGGCCTGGAGCCAGGACCCCCTCCTTTCAGCTCCTTCCCACCCAAAGGCAGCAGAGAGTTTTGTGTGCAGCATGGAAGTCAAAGTAGTGGGTGTGTGCTCAGTAAATCCTAACGAGGCACCTCTGGAACCCAGCTGGCTGTGGTTAAAAGAGGAAGCCGATTTCCCTTAGTGCAGGAGAAAGAACTGTATAATCACATCCAGAGGTGGAAGCAGCATTCCTTTCCCTCCCTTTGATTTTAAACAATGCTTATGAGATGATTATCTCTTCGTCTGTGTGACACCAACTATTGTAAAAATTGGGGGATTAAGAAAAACAGTTTTTGTGTTAGATCTGCCTTGTTCTCCAGCTGGCAGTCATCTCCCACCATTTCCACTTATGCCCTTTGCAGCTTTCGAGAGTTTGTCATGGATGCTTGTTGATACTGGCCACGAAAGGGTTAGACTAGTTCGATGAGATTTACAGCAGGAAATGATTGGCTGCTGCTTAGAAGTTTAGAGCAGTTCACAGCAGCCTTCCTGGAATATGGTGTGCTTTCTACTGCATGAACCCCACTGGGCCTAACAGATTCGAGTGAGGGAGGTCATCCACCTGTGGGCAAGTGTGCCTGTCCCAACCCTGTGCAGCTCTTGGAGCATTTGTCCTCCACAGCGGAGTGAAGGAGGAGGAGTCTTTCTTGAGCATTTTAAGAACACACTGTGTTTCTTACTTCCGAAAAGTTAAATGAAAGTCTGGGACTGCATTTGTCTTTGGAGAAGGAATTAGTGGCAGTGGTACGTTCCTCTCCCTCACTACTCTCAGAGTATTTTTCACCTATTATTTTGATGCCTGAGTATTTCTAAGTATTGCATATTTTTATTGAGGTAAATAAAGTAGTGCTTTTCTTTTGGATATATCTGTCACAATGAAAATGCTACTGATCTCCATCTGTACACAGACAGGACTGGAAACAACCCATGGAATTTGCAGAAGAAATGTTTTACATTCATAGAAATACATATTCCTATATAAAGCTATTTTCAGTCAGACGTCTTTGAAGGAGATTCTAAATCATCTCATTGTATTAGAATTGTGTTATAGTGACAGCAACTAAAATTCAGTGGGTTTGATAGCTAGGGCTGGTGATTATTTTCATTGTTCGCTGATTTTAATTATCAAGACATTGGAAAAACAAATTTTATTGAATGTATTTATTCATTCAACAGGTATTTATTAGGCACTGACTATATGTCACCCTTATTTGACAACTCTGTGTGACATAAAATTACTGTTTATGCAAGCAGAGAAGTGCAATACTCTGAAGTGTTCTGGTCTCAGAAACTAAGGATAATAGAGGTCAGAAGAACAGCAACAACTGCCCTGAAGTAGAAATTTTGGAAAGATGGGCAAAAAAGAGGAAAAAGTAACAATCATTTCTAATACTTACAGTCACCAAAAACATTTTGAATCTCTCTGGGTAGTCAGCTAAAATGCTAGTATTCATTTTATATGCATATGTAGATTGATAATTTTAATTTTAAAAATGACTTCATGTTACACATGTTAAAAGTGTTTTTCTAAAAAATTGCCACTTAAAAGGTAAAGAGAATTATACTGCCCACCATGGTCTGTTTAGCTTATTTCGTATGTGGTAGCTTGTGAACATTTTGCTAGCTTAAGCCGTGCTTTAAGAATACCATTTTAACCTGGTTATGGTGATGCATGCCTGTTGTTTCAGAATTCGGGGGGCAGAGACAAGGGGATCCCTGCAAGTTCAAGGCCAGCCTGGGCTACTTTAGTGAACTCAAGGCCAGCCTGAACTCCAAAGTGAGACCCTGTCTCAAAAAGCCAAAACAAAAGTATTTTTAATGACACATTTTCATTTTAAAATGACAGCATTACATTTTAAACAATTCTCTATTATTGGTCATTTAGGGTATTTTAAAAGACTGCTGCATTTTATCATCTTAAAGCTCGACCCTTGTTGATATGTGTGATTGTTTTCTAGCCTCACTGTTGATAAGAAGAATCACAGGCCCAGGTTATAGACAACATTTCCTGTGTTCAGATGTGTATTAGAAAATTTTCCTCAGCTCACACTGGATTTAAAGACAAATTTGAGAAAGCTTTGTTTTTATCAACTTTTGCCAGTCTAAGGATTGCCATTTAAAACAAAAACAAAAAACTGTAAATCAGAAACCAGGCAAGAATGATAGTTGTTTCATGAATGTTTTAAAATTTGCATTTCTTCTATCACTAATGGGAGTTGAACATTTAGAAGTAGGTTGATAATATTTTTGACAGAAATGACACTTATTTTCAAATTTGACTTAAACATTAATAGTAATACAAACATTTTATTAATAAGAGTTTAAGGAATCTAACCTTACCTTCCTGTTTCACATTTTACTTGTATCACAGATTTAGAATCCAGTGAGTAATTTTTAAATAATGTGTGCTCATTTTTTCCCCTGTTCCGTCCCCTGCCTGCCTGCTCTTCACATCCTCTGCATACAAAGCAGAAGGCCCTGGGTGACTCGGCTCGGCCAATTCTCCTGCAAGTCGCAGAGTCAGCCTACAGGTTTGGTCTGGGTTCTATTGCTGGAGGTTAGTCATGGATGAGAGTAAAGTGGTCATATTTTTTATTCCTTCTGCCTTTTCTCTGATTTTCCACCTTGTGGTATTACAAAACAGAGCTTTGTCTACTTGTTTTACAAGCCAGTTATCTTTCTGTACCTATGAGGTCAGACCAGAGGAAAGAGGATTTTTTTCCATATTTACACACAATCAGGCTCTTATAAATGACAATTTTCTCTTACTTATTTTCAGCCAGGCTTCCTAAAGCCAAATTAATAATGAGGTTAGGCCATAGTGATAGGCTTTTAATTTAAACTGTGCATCCTTTATCAGGGGATACTTAACTGAAATACCATAATGGCTTATTAAGGGTAGTGTGGGTTTTAAATCTGTACATGTGAATTTTTTCTCACCTTTCAATTTTATCCTCCTCTGTTCCTCTGTTTGACCTTAATTCCCTCTGAAATGTTGATATCTAATTTTAGCTGTTGGAGCCACTGCTGTGTATCCTATAGATCTTGTGAAAACTCGAATGCAGAACCAGCGGTCAACTGGCTCTTTTGTGGGAGAGCTCATGTATAAAAACAGCTTTGACTGTTTTAAGAAAGTGCTACGCTACGAAGGCTTCTTTGGACTGTACAGAGGTTAGTACCTTGTGCTAAATTTATATAAAATGAAATAATATAACCAAAGGTTTACTTTCCTAACTTAGTGTGTGAAATGAATGAGACTGTGTTAAAATGGAAGTACAGAAGATTCTCAATTATCCATGCTAATGGGAATAGGCTGGAGGTATGTAAGGCATGGCAACAGCCCATGATCTGAAAGCCATTTTTATGGCTCTTTTGTGTGTTTTGTTTCTTAGCATAATAAATTACTTTTGTAAACACCATCATGAGTATTGAAAATGTTTATTGTTTGTGTTCTTAAAGATCCCACTCACCAACTGGTAGAGAAAGGTATCCTAGCGACAGGACAAAGTCTACTCAGGACTCATGATTCTTCTGAAGTTTACAATTTACAAGGCCAATTTTAATGGTCTTTCTTAGCCACGGTTTCAGTTTTCACAGTTTCAGCTACTCATGGTCAACCATGATCTGAAAATTCCAGAAATAACAATCCGTAGCTTATAAATTGTGCGCTAGTCTGAGTAGTATGATGGTACAGTGAATCCCCAAATTATGAATGTGTCCTGTCCTGAGAGAACGCTCATAAGTCAGGTTTGTTCCTAGTCAGACAGTGAGTCTTGTACAGTACACTCGTGAGAGTTCACTACTCGATTGTTTATAAATTAGGGACTTACTGTATCTCCCACTTTGCTGCTCACAAAAGAAAGCAGGTGATCCTCCCTGTAATGTACTGTCAGGGTGGTAGCAGCCTCATGCTACCCTAGAGGGCCCATGCCATTCACCACACTTCCTCTCACCATGTGGGCTTGTATCAGCGCACCAGGAGAAGGGCGAAGAGTACAGGATGTTTGAGAGACCAGTCACGTAGCTTTAATGATAGTATATTGCTATAATTATATTATTGTTGTTAATCTCTTTCTGTGCCTGACAGAGAGGTACTTATCATGGATGTTAGGGAACTGTGTACCACAAAAGTCTGTCAAGTAAGTAACCAAGGATTTGATGGAAGCCTCTTTTCCTACCTTTTTCTGAATTAAAGTTACCTCTTTCCTTCCTCTGACTCTGTGTACAGTACAATGGAGTCAATTCACACAACACTCCAACCAGGTTCTCCTGTCTCATCCTGCTCCTTGAATCACCTAAGGGTCATTAGGGAATGGTAGCAGGAGCAAGGACTGCGGCCTCGCCCATGGAAAGAATCCCACACACTCTGTTGTTTTCTGTTGGCATTGGCTTAAGGAGGCATACTTTGGCTTCCCAGTGTCCCTTTTCACGCTTGCTTTGTACAGAGTAAGGAAGTACATTTGTAGCAGGTTAGGGGCCTGACACCAAGGGAGCTGACTCCAAACCGCTTTGCCTTTTGGCCAACTGCGGTCTTTCCTTCACTCCGTACTGAAGCTTGCTCTTGAAGAAGGAAACAATGCTTAGTACTCTCCACTGAGGTGGTTGGTGACATGAGTAGGCATGTGAAGCCCAGCCTCTAGGCCTCTTCTGCCATCTACTGACTCTAGTCTCCAAAGTAAGCACCCAAATTGAACAAAAACCTCAGAAGCTGGGAGGTTTTCAACTGCAGAGAATTCCATTTTGTAGGTCCTATTATATAGGTAGATAACCCTCATCAAAGGCCTTTTGATCTTTTCTCTGCCCTCCTTTGCTGGCCCCCTGCCTCTTCTCACAATTTGGAAGGTCTGTGACCCCAGGTGATTGATGATGACCCTGTGAGGTCACCACCTTCCATGTGAAATACCCACCCCCCTTCCCATGACAACAGCCTCTCTAATGAAATGGCTCCCAAGTGGTACAAGGGTAATGTCACCGTTGACTCTCTGCGGTGAGTCAGACAGAAGTGACCGCCTTACCTGTTCATGTGGGTGGCTTTTTGAGAGCAGCACTTTGAACCTCTAGTCTAGACAGATGTTTGAGCCTTGGCATTGCTTCACCAACTATTTTCATGGGCTTTTCTTTTATGGGTATTGGAATAAATGTCAAAAGTGCCTTCAGAATTCTGAGAACTCCACCTAAATGCCTGGTAAATGTCTTCAGTTTGCTTGTGTTAACATGGTTTGTTTTTAATTTTTAATCCCTTTTTGCTGTCTGACCACACCTGCCAGGTCCTAATTCTTGGTTATACCTAGATTTCTTTTCTGGGACTTGTCCCTTTGAACCCATAGACAGAAGAGGTCAAAGTGCACTTGAGTACCTAGTGCCGAGCTAAGATGAGCCTGAAAAGAGGGTCACATCTCTTGCTGGCTCAGTTACTGCGTTGTGTAAGACAGGAGCTGCTGCTTTTAGCTACTCAGGATAGGGAAGTGGCTGGCATATTAGAGACAGGCTCACTCTTAGCACCAGTTTATAAATAGCTGTTTTTCCAACCTGCTCCTGGTGCCTGGACCCTCAGGGCAGGGAATGGAGCTGTCTGTCAGGATGACAAGTAGACTGTGAATATAAGAAGATTAGCTCTGGGAGTCACTTATGCTCATTTCTTCCCCAGTTCTTACTTTTTGCAGAAGATTTTAACAAAGATTTACTGTAAAACTCTTGGTTAGTTTCAGTCTGTAATTTGGATCTTGAGAGCAAAGAGGTGATGGGCAGTTCAAATTTAAAAAGAATCATGAGTTACAATCTTGCCTTTAAAATGACTTCTTCTTCTCTATTGGTCTGGGACCAGTTCCCTTTAGTTTATTGCACATAATTATTAATTGTATGCCATAGCATGTTTATAAATCCAGTCATTGGGCAAGAGAGAGAACAGTTGAAGATATAGGTAACTTGTGGAAATGATCATTTAAACTGTTGTTTAAAATAAATAATAATAATAAACAGACCTGAAACATTTCAGAGACTCAGTATAACTCTTATTTACAAAGATGTAAAATAACTGCTTGTGATTCCTTCTACATTTCTCATTAAATGCATTTTTTTCCCCCTTTTGGTCTTTTTGAAACAGGGTTTCTCTATGCAATTCAATCTGGCCTTGAACTCACTGTGTAGCCCAGGCTGGCCTTAAAATCACAGTCATCCTCCTGCCTCAGCCTCCCTAATGCTAGGATTATAGGCACACACCACCAAGCCTAGCCTAAATGTAATTTTATTGTTTTAAAATTTTATCTTTCTAGGAGAAAACAGTGAACTTTAAATTTTGAGAACATAAACTTGCCTGCAGTATCACTTTTCACCTGGCAATATTTGAGCTGTGAGAGATTTCTAATTTATAAACATGTTTCAAAATATTGAGCATTTTTTCATATTTTAGAATTTTGCATAACATGTAATTTCTCTCCATTGAGACATATATAATTGCTCCTATTTCCTGAATAGGGTAATTAGGGAATGTTGTAGAAGTGAGGTCTCTTCCCTATTTAAAATTACCTTTGTGTATATAGTACTTTTTAAAAAGTTGTTGAGTGACTCTGAAAGAAGGTGCTTTTGCAACATGTGTTCTTATTATGAGGTTAATAACTATCTCTGTGTCATACTGTCTTTCTCTTAAAGCCAGAATTTAGGAAGCTTTTCAACAGTTCCCTATGGACCTAGAAAAAAGGTGATTTTTAAAGAATTCATTCAGCACTTCAGGACACACTGTTTTGCTTTTTACTTCCTCCGGCAGCTGCCATTATCTGCACACAGTCCTGGAAGTGTCCAGTGGTAACAGGGGAACACATTTCCATCCCTGCCCATTGTCCCACATCGGCTGATTTTGTAGGAATGAGGACTGCCAGCAGTAGTCTTCGGTAGTACCTAGGAGAGTCAGCAGAAACTGTAATGCTGGGAGCTGATCAGTTATCTCCAGGTCTCTGCTCCCCGTGTGGGTCCCTATTTCTCAGTCTTCTGGAGACTGACTTTTTGTATACGATATCCTTAAAAGTCTTAAGACACTGGCTCTACAAACTTCCTCTGTAATACAGACTGCCTTCTTTACAAGAAAATGACTAATTTTCCTGGGTTTCTTTGTTGTTGGGGGGGTGGTAATTTTTGACAATCTGGCCCCCAGGTGAAGTCCGTTTTATTTCAGGAAATGATACAGTACCTGAGATGATCCAGCACTACCTGAAGTCAATTATAAAAGTCTTCCTCTATTTCCTTCAGTCACCAGGCCAATTTAATTCACTCAGGTGTTCGAAACCTATAATGAATTTACCTGACAGCTCAATTGGTTTGAGTGAACTACAGGAGCAGATGAGTCATTCTTGGCCTGCTATAGACTGGGCACGTTTAAGAGGAACAAGTGATTGAGTAAATCGCCTCGTGTTCCAGGAATAACTAATTTCTGCTTTTAAACTTTATGACATCTTCTTCTCTCAGATGCCTCAGGTGATGAGATGAGCAGCCTTAGAAATTAGAAAATGTTTCGGGAGGATCTTTGGGAAAAGCATGCAGTCAAAAGAAATCAGGGTCCATCAGAAATATTTCTTATAGGAAGGTTTTTGTTTCTGTTGGTGTGAGAATCCATAAAAAAAATTCCTAGAAGGAGACACTGGATAAATTTCATGAGTTAAATTTAATTTAGAGCAGTGCTTAATTTTCAGAGTAATTGACAGTCATCATCATCATATCATCAGTCTGCACTGATTGAGGTTGCCGAGTTTTGAAGACGTCTATTTTGTGTTGTCTGTCTAGTGTGAAGCAGTCATCCTCCATCCTGGAACGTTCTCAAGGTGACATCTAGAGGATGTTGTGGTGATATCTCAGGAAGCCATTGATCTGTGTGTATTCCAGAAGGAAGTTTTATCAGGCACTGAGGTTAAGTCAAGTCTCTTCTGATGGTGGAAGGGAGTGAAATACTATGGACCTGCAGTAAGACTGTTTCTTTTGGAATTCTCGTGGAGAAAAATAGATTTACACATCTCAGCACCAAAATAGAAATGAGATTTCTGCTTTGCACTCCTTATGAACATATGCATCTTAGAACAAATCAGTTAATCTGTGAACTGCCATGAGCCATAGGTCCACTTTTGTCTGCCAAGACTTTTAATAAGTGCAGAATGAATTGTTTTGAATCTTATTTGGCTGATTTATACACACTTTTAGTTAGGGAGTTAACTGTGAAAAATTCAAAAGGCAGGTATTTGATTATAGGAAGACAAAGGAGGATAAACAAAGGATTTGGAGAGTTCATCTTTAGTGAACCAACTGTAGCACGCATAGGGCATTATGATCTAAATAGTCAGAGGACAGAAACTGGAACTAAGGTGAGTGAGAGTGTTATTAGAGGATTAAGAGAGCCGACAAGAACAGTGATCAGTTTAGAAAATTGGAAAAGATGACCAAAACAGGAAACTATACATAGTGTGGAGGAGGAAAAATTGACAGATTCATTCATTTCAGGCCTTGGGAATGGTAACTCATAACCAGCTACTGATGTTGCTGAGACTGAAACAAGGGAAATTGATGGAACTTCAGAGTTTAGAGAGAAGAGAAGATAATCTGGATGCTGAGAGTTGTCATGTAGTGATGAAAACCTAAAGGAGCCTCTATGATCCTTCTTCGCATTACCTCCACTTTTGGAAAGCCCTCAAAACCCAGAAGTCAAGAGGAACTGACTTTTCTATACCTTGATTGGTATCCTTCCTTTTGAATCTTCACACTCGGTTTCCCAGAGGCATCCTGAGCTGTAGGTTAGTTAGATAGATGGTGTCTAAACTTATGAGTAGAGTGTTTAACCCAGGTAAATGGGCATGGAAACGTTCATGGTCACCCTTGCGCCCATGCTCTTTCCCCACTCTGATGCCGCTTTGGGTACTAGCACAGAGAGCTTGTGCAGAACTGGACTGCAAGGAGAGCTTTGAAACTGGATAGTGTAGTTGGAAAGCTGGAAATGCCTTGGGCCTGAGGGCAACATGAGTCAAAAGCAGACAGACAAGTGGAAGGAGGAGGGGGAAAAGAATGCTTGACCAAGTGAAGAGAGAAGGGCATGGAAAAAAGAGCAGGAATAAAAGCTGTAAGACAGGGCCCTCAGAGTGCTGATAGCTCCAGAAGAAAGGTTAATCTGATGTTGAAAGCAAGGGAGGCTCTCAGGGAAGACTGGGAAGTGTAGTGGCCTCAATCATGAGGTCAGGAGGGTAAGAAATTTAGCGGTAGGGGTTGCTGTTGGGTTGAAGTGAGGTAACACAGCAGTGTGCTGGCTGTGACTTTACCCCTGGGAATGTGGTTGTCTTGTGGATTAATCTCCCTTACCAAATTCTGCCACTGTCTCTGCCCTGAGTGTCTTTGGTCCTGCTTTATACTGTTGTCAGTACTGGGCTGGCTACTCTCAAACTGGTTTTTGTCTTTGTTTTATAGCTTTGCCCTTATTGGAGGTCCTCCATTTCTGTAGTCCTGCTTGTCTTGTCTAGCATTTTCTTTTGAAAAAAGCAATAGCTGTGTGTGGCTGTAGTCATTCACAGACCATCAGCCTGGTTTCTGACAGTGCTTTCCAACCTGGGAGGAAGAACCCAGAAACTGAGCCGGGGTATCAGTGTGCACCCTGTGGCCCCCTTCCTTTTGCTGTATGAAAGTCCCAGTCAGTGCAGATTACTGGCCACAAAATTTGGGGTCCCAGGAAATTTTCAGAACAGTCTAGTTTGGAAGAAATGCCTTTGCAAGGCAGAGAAGGATGTTGGAGGAGTAAGTGTACTAGTAGGGAAAGTTCAATGTCAGGGAATGGAAAAGGCTGGTATGAGAGGAACTGTAGACCTGACTAGCTGGCTAGCTGGAGACCTGAGCCAAACTGCTCAGCTGCCTTGATTCATTTCCGTGAAGGAGGAGGAAGAATAAATGATTGATGTCAGCGATGATACTAGTAAAGGTAAACATTAACATAAACAACAACAAAACCCATTTCTCTAGTACATGCTGTGTCCTGGTCCTGTTCTGGGAGACTTGGCTCTGTTTACTCATTTCATCTTTACATTTACCCCACAAGATGATACCGTGATTATTCCCATGCTACAGGTATAGAAACTAAGGTACAAAGAGATTGGGTAACTTGTTAACAATTACATAGGTAATAAATAGCGGAATGAGATTTCACATCTAGCAGCCAGGCTCCAAACCCATGGTCTTTATCATTCAGCTTTTCTACACCCAGTAGAAATTACATCGTAAAAAGTTACTTATCAGCTGAGGTTGAGAAATGTTTAAATGCTTAATTGTTTTAGCTTAGAAACAGTTGGAGGTTTGTTGTTATGTGTACACTGCTTCCTTATCTTTGCCTGCAGAAGCAGGGCCCCTAAATACTCTGATACCAGGTGTGCCTTCACCCCCTGGGGACAGCTTGTCCAAGGATAGGTGTAATGTCAAGGGGACAACACTTTATTGCTTACCCAATGCTGCAGTGTGAGCATTATTCAGGCTGATTAGCCTCTTGTAAACAAGAAAAGAATCAAGGATGCATCTTGAAAAGATAGAAGGAAATATTGCCTGTTTTGGATACATAAAATCAGGTAATGAAGAATATCTGACTTTGTGTACATTTACTCATGAGATTATCAAAACAAACCAGCAGCTAGCAGTCAGCATTCTTGTTTTAACGATGAGGAGCCTAAAGTCAAAAAATAACTTTGCCAGAATCACTCAGCAGGAAGGGCAAACCTAAGGTTTCATCACAGGTCTATCTACCTCCTAAGCACATGCCCAACTGTTCATTTTACTGCCAGGCTATTGGAAATAAATAGCTTTAATGAATTTCTTTCATGGCGCCTTAGAGCTCTGAAATACTAGAATTATATTTCTAAAAAGTTCTTAGGTAGAGAGGAGTGTAGCAGCCCTCTAATTTAGCACATGGCTGTCAGGAGCCTCTTTTGGGGATACCATATGAAGCTGAAGTCGGGGGCTTCCGATGTGGGTTTGGTTCCCACCTTTCCAGCTAGCTCTTACTGGGTTGCTTGAGGGATTGGACTCAGAAAGGATAGTGTGATTTATATCTCCAACCTGTGAAATCTGAAGACAAAATACTGTATTAATACTGTACCCTGTAAATCTTTTCTCGCATTAGCAACCTTCTGGGAGAATAAAGTTTGCCGCAGAAGCATTGCCATATGTGCTGATGGAGCTGAACTCAAAAGAGAAGATTAGAAAACTAACCGCACTAATAAATTTCGCTTGAGGCAGTTGGAAAATGGACTGCTGTTTTGACAAGTTAGAAACAACACACACTTGAGTCTCTGTTTTAAATGGTTAAAATGAATTTCCAGGACCCAACAGAAACATCTTATATTACAAACCTGATTTTTCTGCTGAGTTACCCAGATGTCAAACATACATGCCCTGGAAACTGAAAAGTGACTATGAAGAAGTATCTTAACTAGAAAGTGGCCTGTGGGCTTTACTAAACCATGAGACTTGTCCACCTCTAAAGTTAAGGTATAAACAAGGAGTAAGGAAATTCCTCCCTCTGCAAGTTTTTTTCTTTTTTAAATTGTCCCACAGATCTTGCCACCTCCTGAAGAGAATTTACCCAAACTGATGGTATAAAGTGACGTTGGTAGTGGGCCTCAGCTTGTAACCCACAACCAGCTATTTCTCTGTTTAGCCAAGGTAATTGCCACAAGGGTGCTTATCCATGGCCTTTTGAGTGCCAACATCTGCCCAGACCTTAGGAATGAACTGTATGCTTTGGTTTTATTTTTACTGAATGGAAGTTCCTCATTTAATATAATGAAACTTGTGACCTCTGGTTATATTATTTTAATCTTATAATTACTCTTCTTGCCCTGGGTCTCTGCCCTTGCTAATGTTACTGAACTGCCTCTATAATATTTTACTTTTTGAACCTTACTGTTTACTTAAAAGCCATCCCATATGTCGACTGAATTGTTCCTTAGTATGACTTATGTTTGCAAAAAGTATTGTACCTTGTGAGCTAAGGACACAGAGGCTGGAAGCAGACTGCTGAATCCCACTTCCCATCTAATAACTGGGTGACCTTGGGCAGCTTCCTCAAAGTCAGCCTCAGTTTCTTCATCAGTCGGTAGAGACAAAACATCACACACTGCTGGACATAGCAATATGACCTTTAATCCTAGCATTTGGAAAGCTAAGGTAGAAGGATCACCAGTTCAAAGCCAACCTGGGCTGCGTAGCGTACCCTGTCTCAAAAAACAAAACAAAATAAAACTGCGTGTGTCACCTATGGTATCATGTAGATTAAATGTGTTAATTCACATAAAACACACTGAAGTAGCACCTAGTGTTTAATAGTGCCCCCAGTGATACCATCATTATATATTACAAGATCTTCTGTGATCCAGACGCAGCCTGCAGTGGCCTTGCCCTGACTTTGTGCCATCATCTTGAGATTTTGGTGCCTTAACACATTATCTGCTCTTCCATGACCACACTACCCTTCACTCTGGTCCTATCTCTTCTCTCAGGAAACCTTTGCTTGCTGAAAAAGTCCTAGGATAAATAACTCTTCCTTGATCTTTCTCTCCTACCAGCAGGCAGGATAACTGGTTCTCTCCACTGTGTGCTCCTAGTACTTTGATGCTCCTGGGCTGGGGTACTCACCAGGCTGTTTTCAGATGTCTGCCTCCTTGGCAGACATGGTACATGGAGACTATTAGAGTTCACTTTTCCTCTAAACTGAGAATTTGTGAGGAAGAGACGCCCATCTCATTGTGTTCATTCTAATACTAGCCACACAGAAGACATCTGATAAATGTTCTGTGAATAAATATTTGCTGACCCTTATTTATGTCTTAAAGATAGGACATGTTTGCCTTGTTTTGTTTTCTGCTGTTCACAATGCATTGCTAAATTGGTAGTGAGAAAGACAAATTTCAGTAGGTTACAAGGCTAGCTGAAATAAATATATCTGACACTACAGTTACTTGGTTCTTCAAGCTGCTTTTTATTAGTTATTTAAAAAGATCATCACAAGGTGGTTACAGAGACAAGACATCATCATTTAAATCATAGTGCTTTCAGCCCATCCATGGTTTTGGTCAGTTATTTATTGATGAGAGAAATACACCACAAGTAAATGTTTAAACATTTTTGGCTCAATCGAACTACAGACAGTAAAATAGGTTATTTCAAATACTAAGTTTAGTTCAAACAACTTTTGCCTGCTTTTTAACTCATAGAAATTAATGTTATATTTTCATTGGGTATTAACTAAACCTTTCATCTGAGAGGTAACTTCTTAAAAGATTGATGAGTGCATTTGAAGAGGCAGGAATGCTTGATTTTAACGAAAGCACTTGCTTTGCCCATTCCTGCTTTTCTCACGTGCCTCCTCGGCTCATTTAGATTATAAAGAGCTCAGCCTCATTCAAGCTGGCAGGCACACAAGGGAGGCTTTTGGTGTGAATTCATGCAAGAGAGAAAAAAGGCTGAAATCTCATAGGGAACCAAGGACCCAAGTTACCCTGGAGCCTGGCCTCAGGGGGTCCAGAAGGTGGTCAGAGCCAGCCTGTCCCCTTTCACGGGCTCTTCCTTTCATGGGCTCTGTGTGTTCTCTCTTTGGTGTCCCCATTCTTTTTGCTCCAAATTCTCCTCTCCACCAACCCTACTTTGCTTATGCTGCTTCTTTGTGACAGTAGCGCTTACTTAGCTTGCAGCTTGTCATTTTCCCTGCTTCACTCGATTTGCACCTCTGTGCTAACCAGCTCCATTGCCTCAAAAGACTCTTAGTGCTTCTGAAGCGAGATCCTCCTTACTGGCTGGCTCCACTTTTGGTTCCAGGCCACAGGGTTCCCATTGCTGAACTCATTGGTCACTTATCCTTTAGTGGTCTTCATTGAAGATGAAAATACAGAGCAGGGGTTGCAACCTCAGATGCTTATGGGATCCAGGCAGGTGATGTAAGTGAGCAGCTGAGACTGGGCAGGAAATGTTTCTTAACTACATGACAGGGTTGAGGGGTGACTAAGGGTATAAGCTGAGTTTAGGTTTGAACTCCCAGTCTCACCATTTACTAGCTAGGTAACTTAGAACAATTTAATCTGTGTGTACCTTAGTTTCCTCTCTTTAGCATGGTTATGAGGATTAATTGGTTTGAGACAGTCCTTGAAACGGTGCCTGGCACATAATAAACATTATATAGCTGTTTTTAAAACTTTCATTAGCGTCAGCATTCTAATAATTGTTTAGTTTTACAGTGAAATAGACTGTTTCCTATTTTTTTCCCTAAAACATGAAGCTGTCTTGGCCTATTTAGCTTTCTCCTTCTGTATCACCAGAAGCAAAAAGAAGCTTTCCTCTATTATGTGAGGTTATCAACAGAGCAATAACCATGAGCACTGATACTGGGGGTGCCAGCGTTAGGGAAAGTAGGGACCTGGGTGGATTGAATGCACAGGGCCCATCTAAATGGTGTAAGGGTAGTCACTCAGAAGAGGATACAAGTGGACCCTCTTTATAAATGAATTTGAAAATTGTACTTACTGACAAAAGGTGGCACCATGAAGCCCCTCCCCAGGATATCGCCTTGACATAAAGTACAAGGTACCCTGAAGGTCAGCTTACTGTGTGTTTCTAAGAAGACATTTGTCTTTGATTTTCATTTCTTTTGTTTCTTAGAACAAATGAAAATGACATTTTTTAGCTCAGATATGTAGGCCTTCTGTTGTTTTAACTCCCTATTTAAGAAGTGGCCCTTTCCTGTCAAAGGCCACACCTCTTCTGTGCTTTGAATCTTACTGAACTCCTGCTCAGCCGGACATGTCCATGGTGGAGGTCTTTACTTGTCACCCCAAAACTGTTTTATTTCTCATTCTTCCTTATCTCCGCCTAGTTGTTCATGCTAAAAACAGAGCCCTTTGGGTCAATGCCAGCTTTCTCCCTCAGTCTTCCTGAGACACACATGTGCACACCTTCACATACATGTACACATACATGTACACACACATGCACGAATCTGTATATTCCATCTCTTTCCCACACAGCAACCAAAATACTCCTTTAAAAATGTGAATTAGCACATTGCTCTCTTGGTTAAAGCCCTCTACCTACTGCTCACGTAACAGAGAATAAGTCGGGCTGAGGATCCTAGTCTGTGATGTGGCCGAGGCATCTGGCGCCCACCTGTGCTGCTGTCCCTGTCTCTGCTTGCGGGGGCCAGGCTGATGTTCTCCCTCAGTCACAAGTGCACCGGGCTGGCTTCTCTACTCCTTTCCTTGTGCCATTTGTTCCCCTTCTCAACATGTGTCTTTCTCCAATTGTCACCTCCCCTGGAATGCTTGTCTTTCCATGGGAGACATGTGAGAGCATAATCTCAATTGTCCTGTGTTTGTCACCGAGTCATAGTTGTCTGGTGAATGAACAGCTGAGCTATGGGTATTTGGGGAGATGAGAAAAGTGTTACCAAAAAATATGACTTACATCCACCGACCTAGGAAGCAGGAAGGAGAGAGGCACAGACTTTTCTTGAAGTAATGAGATTTCCTGTATCACTAATACTGTTGATTTACCCAATGTGCAAACTACCCAGAATGTGCAAGGGAATTTCTTGTTAGATGTGGCTGTTAGAAGTTAGTGCTTAAACATTCCATTTCAAGTATTCTCATTAAAGGTAATAGCAGAAAATTACAGCAAAGATTGCCCCAGTTTTTAAGTGGTGATCCCCTCTGCAGAGCTGTTGATTTGTTTAGTTAATGCTAATTTATTTAATATACTTCTACTTCTTGTTGATTTTTAGGTCTGTTGCCACAGCTATTAGGAGTTGCCCCAGAGAAGGCCATAAAACTTACAGTAAGTCTTTTGAGTTGGTGTTACTTAATAAGGGAATTTGCATATACTCATGACTCCAGCAGGTATTCTTTGAGGCAGCAGGTTTGTGGTTACTCAGAGGTACTATTGAAAGGTAAGGCACTAGCCACATACAGCTTTTCATTGTTGCCTGTTTAACATGGAATATCTGAAAACGTGATGATAAATTTGAGAAGATCATTTGTGGTTGTTTTTATTATCATAGCAGCAGCAGTGAAATATTCTTCTTCATTACCTGCCATGTCAGGGACCTGACACATGTCTTGTATTGTTTTAATCTTAAGCAAAGCATTGATCCACTGTGAATAAAGAAGGAAAGTATGGCCCACAGGGTTTAAGTAGCCTGCCTGTGGTCACATACTCCATGAGCAGGAGAACTAGCATTCAAAATCAGATTTTCTGAATTCGGAACATGGACTCTTTCAGTTACACCTGCTGTATATGGATTGTACATTTAGGGAGTATTCTGTAAGCGTTGTCAAAGCAGAATAGTGAGGGCTGTGTGTTCTGGCTGGAGCTGATGCTTCATCACTGTTTGCCTCTGGCCTGGCTCATATTCACGGATGGTTGGTACTTTGTTCAAGTGTTTGTGGAGGGGATAGATACTGCGTGTCACTAAGACCATAAAAGCCCAGAACTTTAAACTACTGGGCCATTGGCTTTGTCCATGAAATTCTTCTTACACCATTTTGTGATGTGAGATAGCTGAGCTTCTCTGGCCTGTATCTGCCCAAAAACTTATAATTGTTCCTTAAAACTGCTTGTAGCTCATTTCATTTTGATAATATTATACTTAATTAATGAAAGTAATTGATGTTCTTCGAGAATCCTTGAGGAATTTTTAGATACTGAATTTCCACTGAACTGAAAAATCTGCACAAATTGGTCTCAATGAGAA
>RJWT010011632.1:0-23110 GCA_004365215.1 Cuniculus paca
ATTGAGAAGTAGCAGGACTTACTATTATTATCATCTACACATGTTATGGGTGGGTTATAGAATTCTCCATGGCTTTTCACTCTGGGATAAAATATGGAAGAATGAGGGGAAAATAAGACCACCAGAAACTCCTAATAATATTTGTGTCATTTTGGTCCTTGTAGTGCTAGCTACATATTTTAGAAATACCATCTTCTTTCTGGCAGAATTTTTCTGTTACTTGTGTTCTTTCCATCAGAGCCAGTCCCTGTTGTGCTTTGCAAGATTATATTAATTCTTTAAGACCTAATTCAGAAGTTTTCTACCACACACTTGTCAATTTCATAGGCACATGTGGTACTTCGATTATAGCATTTCTCAGAAATTATTGTTATGAGCATTCATTTATATTTGCTTGACCCCCGGGGAGTTTGATTCCTCAAGACTTACTCATCCTTGGAACCTCAGCCCCTCACACATTGCTTATCATCAATAAGCATGTAGTAATTATTTGCTAAGTGACTATGAAATTGAAGAAAGGAAGAGGGATAATAAAAGGTCAGGAAATCAATTGATTTAACATAGATTGGAGACATAAATATATATATATATATATATATATATATATATATATTATATTTTCTTAAAGCCTTTAAATTGAAAATCAAACCAAGTATACTTTTAGTTTAAGCTCAACAAAAGCAAAGGGCATGATAGCATTTTACAGCTTCCTTGAGTTCAGTGAGGCTCATACCCAACAGATTGTGTATTTTTTCTTTAGGTGCTGCTATGGTTTGGTTGCACTTTGTTTCTTAGGGGTTTGTAAGTGAGAATCGTGGTGATCGATGTGTTACAGCTGACAAGTGGTGAAACCTTTCAGAGGTAGGTCTAGTGGGAGGTCCTTACTGGCCCTCCCCTGTGATCTGGTTTTCTGTCTCATTGTGTGGTCTCTGTCTCTCTCTCATTGTGCTGTAGCCATAGTGCTGCCTACCATGATATGATCCAGTCATCCAGGCCCTTGCCAGATCTGGGTCATATTGTTTGGAATTTCTACCTCCAAAATTATGAGACAAACACATTTATTTTCTTTATAAAATACTCAGCCTGAAGTACTTTTTATAGTTATCGAATATGGACTAATACAATTTTGTCAATAGACACAGCCATGCCTATGCAAGGACTGCCTTGTTTGGTCCAGTATCCATAAAGCTAGAAAAACTTACCTAACAGTAGTCACCTCCAATACAATATACACAAAATGGGAAATGTTTGCTAAATTGAACAAAAACATTGTTCACTAATATTTCCAATTGCTATTTTCTAAAACTGTCTCAAGCTCTTTACAAAATAAACAGTATATCTTATAACTAACAAAAGTTGAATGTTTACTATATACCAGTTACTACTGTAAATACTTTAGGTATATTATCAGATTTAATCCTCAAGTATTAGTCCTATTTTACAGTCTACTATTTAAAAAGTTAATGACAAAGGTGGGTTAAAACCCTGTTTATTGCCTTCAGGGCCCAGGCATTGACATTAAGGCTGTGTTGCTTGTTTCGATTAATAAAAAATTAGTGTATCTTATTGTTAACTCAAAGGTAGTTTCTGATATGAATTTAAATAAAACCCTTTGAATGGCCTTCTTGAAATCCTTAACGTACAATCGAACTGTTCCTAAAGTTAATGACTGATCAGGGCCTGTGAAGTACTCATTGTTGGTTGGCATAAATGTTCCTTTCATTCTGCCTTTTCACCCCGATGTCTTTTGCTCTTAGCTTCCTTTGATTTACCCCATGGACTAAAGCTCTCCACACAAGAACTAGAGCTGTTTCCATTATACAAGGTTGAAAGCTATCTTGGTTACTTTGCTTGTTGTCAAAACAAAATAGCCTACACTCAAAAGTTAAAGAAGGAAAAGTTTATTTAGCTCACAGTTTGTAGAGGTTTCAGTCCATAGTCAACTGGCTGCAAGGCAGGCTGGCATGACCGAATGGGCTTGCAGAGGAGAAAGGGTCCCTGACAGAGCAGGCAGGAAACAGCGAAGTAGCAAGCAGCAAGCAATAGCTGCAGCAAGACTGCCTTCTGTCCTTTACATCCATTCAGGCTACCTGCCTTTTGGGTAATGGCATTCACATCCAGGGTGGCCCTTCCCATTATCTGTACTCAGAAGATGCTAAATCAATCAGTGGATGTCTTAATTACTTTTCTCATTGCTGAGACAGAATACTCAACACTCAAAGTTAAAGGAGGGCAAGTTTATTTTGGCTCACAGTTTGTAGAGGTTTCAGTTCATGGTTGGTTTCAAGACTGGGTGGCATGGCAGAGGCATCACAGAGAAGAAACAATCCATGGCAAAGCAGGGCAGGCAGACGGCAGCCAGCAGTTAAGTAGTAAGCAGCAAGAAACAAGCTACAAGTGACAAGCAGTAGCTCTCTTTCTGTCTCTTTGTCCAGGCTACTCATTCGAACCCAGAACAGGGCAGTCTTAATCCTAGCATCACACCATGAATGAATCCCAGCCTCACATTCTTGATCCCAGCAGCACACACCCTAGACCCAGTCACCTCTGGAAAGCCCCACCTATACCTCCATGAGGTTTTGGGGGGACATTTAGATACAAGCCATAACAGAATCCGAGTTTCACATTAAGTTAAAGGACTGCTTTACCATTGCATAATCCACATGTGGCAGTCAGAAAGAGAATACAGAATAAATTCTCTTTTTTATTATTCTATTTTTATAGCATTCTTCTTCTATGCAATGAGTTGTTGATCACAATCTGTTTTCTATTAGATTAATTTCCACATAGAATTTGACAATGTTAGACTACAGTTAAGTATGTAGATTGAATGAACAAAAACACTGAACTATTTGTTTTTTCTTATTGCCATGTCTCTTCTAAAAGAGCTGAGGAAACTAATGAAGTAGGATAAAAAAGCCCAAGATACTTTTCAAGAGGTACTGTCCCAGGGAATATGATGTACACTATTCTCCCCCGTATTTTCATGTACTTTAAAATTCATATCTTAAATGTTCCTTTGCTTCAGTTTCCTCTATTTTGTTTTCATTTTACAAGGCATATGATAAAAAAGTGGGATATTTTATTTATGTCAGGAATTTTCAGAGTGAAAACTGCTTATGCCCATTTGTTTGTCTAAACTTTTTATTTCCCTTTTAGATACGACTATAATTTTATCGTGATCTTGGCTCAGAACTAAAGATACCACATACTAAATCCAGAATTCTTGGGACTTGATAATCACCAAAGGAGACATTGTTTGCACTCTTTTTTCAGACATCATATTTTTTATTCTTTCCTTTACATATTTTAGTCTTTTTTGTGTGAATAGCCATACTATCCATGTTATGGTGACAGTTGCTTTAGAGATGTGATAAAATGCTAATGCGGTTTGATTTTTCTCTCTTAGTTATCAACATCATTTCATACTACTAGATTTAATACTGGTCTGTAGCAGAAAGAATACTGAAGTGGATACATCTTAATTACCTAATCTTTTCCAGCTTCTGTTTTGTCATCTGTAAAAGGTGTGGATTGGACAAAATTACAAGATGATTGAAATATATGGTGAATGTTTAAATTTAAAATTTTTTTATAGCAAAAGGCACATGTCCATTAAGTACCTTAAAATATTTCCAACTTCGAAAATACTTATTTCATCATTCTTGCCACTTTCTGAAGTAGTCCTCTTGCATGAATTCTTTAGCTATGATGTCATAGCCTAATGTCCTGAATCAATTCAAAACATTTACCTTTCCGGGTCATTTTGACTTTAGGAAAGAGTCATAAGTTGCGTGGTTCCAGATTTGGTAATAAGGAGGTGGGAACACACCATGTGTTTTTATGAGCTTGCCTTTCCATGGAATGGTACTTAGCGGCAATAATCATCATAGTTTTGATCACATCTTGTAAAGATACTCATGAACGAGGACTCCCGAAATTGCTTCAGAGAGTGGCAAGAATAACGGGATAAGTGTGTTTGAAATAAAGGGGAATATTTTGAGAGACATTGATAGCAATGTGTCTTTTACTGTGATAGGTTCTTTTTAATTTAAATATTCACTGTATGTTTTGATCACCTTTTGAACATATCTCAGCTCCCTTCCAGCTGTGTGGCTCCTGTTATTTCTGTGAAGTTAACTGGAAATATTTATCACACAGATGGTAGCTGTAGACTAACATGAAACTAATACAGATGTGAAATTCATGTTTTAATTTGTTTTCAAAAAAATTAGATGCTACCCTTGGTGTTTTAGTAAATCTAATGCCATCAGCTCCTCAGGTGAGCTTAGTCTCATGCCCTGGGGACTTTCCCTGGTACACACTGATGTGCCCTTAGAACAACCAAGATGCACACTTCCATCACCCACTTAAATGTGCTAGGTGAAAAGGTGCCATATTTGGGCCTTTGTACAATTTTGTTCTCTCACCAAACTACTTTCAAAAGAGAGCAGCAATCTTGGAAATGGTACAAATACGCAGCTAATTGGTGCATGAACTTCTGAGTTCAAATAAGGAGCTTTTAATCAAACAGTAAACTAAAATATCATGAAGTATACAATTAGAGCCAGTTGTTCTGAAAAAGTTTTCTTTCCTTCTCATTTTTCTAGAGATCAAAAGAAGCATAATTGAGGGGAATCTTGGAAGCATGGTCAGTTCTAGCTGTCTCTCTGCCTGCTTGTCAGTGATAACAGTCATTTTGGAGTTAGCCACCTCCTAATTAAGCAGCCTTTGGAAACAGGGACCCCGGGACAAAAGCTGGCTGTTCTGAAGCCAGAATCTGGCTGAGATTTTCAAGTTTGTGGCCTGATTTCCATAGGATGATCTATGATTTTGGTGCCATGTATCTGTGAATCTTGTTGGGCAAGATTGAGAGTGGGGCCTTCATGGAGTTTCCAGGATCCCAAGCAGAAATGGTTACTTGCAATTTTAGAGTGATCTGGCCCTGACAAGTTTTGCCTTTGGACCCTTTTTTTACTGCAGGGCTTCCAAATCTTTATTTTCTCAGTACCTTTATCCTGAGCTCACTCTTCTCAGCCTGCCCCCATTCTGTTTATTGATGTTTGTAAACTAATTTTAGTAACTCATCAGGAACTGCACTCAGGGTAATTGCATACCCCTGAAACCTGGCAGGCACAAGCCATGGAATTTGCCGGAAAGAGCTGCCTGGATCACTATTTAAAACCTCCTTTGATGGAAACTTGGGTTCAAAGTACTACTTTTCAATTGAAAGGTCTTCAAGGTATACTACAGACCAGGGAATCCAGAAAGATTCACATTAGTAAGAATGGAAAGGCTGTGCAAGTACAGTTTTTACACCGGTGGGTTATAGTTCCCCAGGATGATTTACTAGTGGGTGAAGAATGCTCCAGCAGCTCTTATCATAGGCAGGCAAGCAGGGAGGCAGGAAGCCAAAAGAAGAAGGGCTCCTGTCACTGCCTTTTCAGTGATGTCCTTGATTATAGATACCATTGTTTTGCCCCTTCCCTCCTCCTCTCTATCCTGCTTCCCCCAGTCTCTAATTACATCCTTTAATGATCTGACCAATTAAAGCCTATAGTTCAACTTCTAGGGGAATGGATGAGAAATTAGAGGTTGGCATGCAAACTTACATGTGGATGCATTTCTCCCAAGGTTACACACCTCTATTAAGTCAGCCGGCTATTTGAAAAGCTGCATAATGGGCAAGGCTAATAAAATAAGCACAGGGACATTGCAGCTGCTCCCTAGTGAATATGCCAGAAGGACGAAATGTGAAAAGCAAGGTATATCCATGAGACCAAGGCTTGGCATTATTTTTCTCCCCTAAAAGCACAGTTGCCAGCCACATTTCTTAGTTAATGTGAAATGTAATAATTGCTTTGTCAGGGTTTGGGAGAAGTGTAGAGCTCTCCTTCCACACTCCCGCCTTTGCCTGGGACGGAAACCACAGCAGCAGTGCTGGTTGCCATGGAGGTGGGGACCAGCAGCACTTTGCTTTCAGACACAGCTCTAAGAGCTGGTGGAGCCCCTGGAGATGGTTGGAAACCTGCAGAGCAGTGGGAGTTCGGGAGGAAGTGGGTTGCAAAGAATAGTTGATGCTCTCCAAGGATTTGCGAGGGAAGGAGAAAGAACATCCTGTTTTCTTCTGCAGCAGAATGTGCATTTATTATCTTGAATGACGGTATTATTTTTAATCACTTCGCTCCTCACACTCTGCTTCATCCTCCCAAAGCTGCTCCCAGCTCCCTGAACAACTAAGACAGTTTCTTCTTATACCTTTGCCAGTGATTCTTTGAACTTCTCTTCCCTACTGGCCAAATCCTTCTCATTCTCAGATTCGACCAAATATTTTGATGACCTGTTATGTGCCAAGTACCAGGGAAACCAAGACACATGAGATCTCAGTCCCTGAGACCAAGCAGAGTCTGAAAATTGTCTTTCTAGGGTAAGAAGTGTGACTTGAGCCGTGAAAGTCAGGAGTCCACAAGGGGAGGTGGGCTGAGCAATGGGTTCTCAGGATATGGTGATATCCTTCCTGGGGAGGGTGATGAAGGAGAGGTAGAGCATGCTGGGCAAAGGGGACAGTATGAGCAAAGGCATAGAAAGCTCTGGATACACATGCAGTGGGAAAAGCAAGGTGGGTGTGGTGAGAGATGTACTGGGGCAGGTGCAGGGGCAGTGGTTAGGTTGAAAGAATCTGTTGTACTATGGAATTTGGATTTGATCTTATTTGCAAGAGCGGCAAGTGAATGACTTTGTAATCTACAGATATCCAAATAGTTCCAGTCTTAACAATAATCTACACATATCTTTGAGCTGCATAAATTGTATTACTGCTCTTTAATTCCACAAAGGACATAAGAAACTTAACTTAAGATAGCACAACTTAACAGTAGCAAGGCTATAATACAACTTGGTATCTGGTTCTAGTCAACTGTTGCCCACACTTAATTGTACTCTGTCCTAAAATACTGACTACACTAGTGTCAGAAGGCTATAGGTCCCATCAGAGTATCTTGCATATGGGAAATACTCAATAGATTTGCTTAGTGATGTATTTATAGTATTGATATATGATTGCACATCAAGAAATATACATACCAAAAGAAGAAAAATATTCTACAAAGCATATTTTCCTTTACTCTTTACTTCATTTTCCAATGTGTTTTGATGGCAGTCCTCTCTTCTCTATACTGTCTTTACACCTTTCTCTTACAGTCTGATTCTGCCTTTAAGCTATTCTATGGTGAAAATAATCTTCTTGTTATTTTGCTGTGCTATGCCATTCCTTTTAATGCAAAACAAAGGATTCTTGAGGCTTTTAAAGGAAACCTAGAAATTGTTTGAGTTCCTTCTCTGATGAGTCTCTCTAGGAGCATTCTGTTCTCTATTTGGATACCACCTACAAGGAATACAAGGAACTCTGCACCCTTGGGTTACTCTAATTATAATTTCAGATATTTTTCAAGGTCTGGAAAATATCTGCATTGCCGGACTAAAATCTAGTGCCCTGGGGTCCCATTCCTTAGGTTTCACTCACCCACCAAAGGCTCTTCTCACACTGTCCTATGCCTGGGACATCAGGGGAAGTAGCCTTGTTCTTTGCCCTCTACCTTCAGTTGCTTTTCTGTAGGACGTCATGTCTTTTTTACCTCAACTTTTAAACAAACCACAAAGACCTTCTGCAAAACACTTTTTGGGTTTGTTTAATCTGGTACTGAAGACAGTCAGTGGGGAGAATCTTCCCCTCATGTCTCACTGCACACCCAAAGTTGTGTTAATTGGCACTTGGGCACCGTCTGTCATGTCTTGTTGCTTAATTAAATTCACATTTGTTTTGAGTGTTCCTTTTACTCTATTTTTTTTAATGCATGAGAGGATAAAAACAAATAAGGAAAACATTTTATAGTTAAATTAGTTTGAGGAAAACAGTCCTGAATCATAACTTTTTATCATTGTGATGGCCTTTTATTTCAATGTCTTTGCTTTCCAACTAAACCATAAGCCAGTTGGTCATCGTCCCTCTTTTTTCTAGTAGTATCTCTCCTTAGCCTTGGATGCTAATTTCTACTGCCTTCTTGAGTTAGAAGTATAATAGTAACAAAAACATCTTATATGCCAGTAAAGATTCATATCTTTTCAAGATCCTTTTATATCCAATAGCTCATACTACTCAGAATCTAATTCAAATGATCTTTCTTTTCTTTTTACTGTCCCTGATACCATTTGATAGTCATTCTCCTGTGATTACAAGTGAGATTTTGAGCATCAATTCTATTTCTGACGTGAATTATGTTGAATAACAAAATGTCCATTTTTCAAGTAAGTATTTATCATTGTTTTATCAACTAACCAAATTATTCACAAATAAAAAGAAAATTTCATGAACTTTGTTAAATTGAGGACTTGGGATGGAAACACTAGTAGAAATGTATAAATTGGAAATTGAAAAACCCATTTGTATAAGGTTTATGTGGTCAGATGGAAGATGAAAATTTCTTTTACCTATGGGTGAGATTTGGGAGGGAGAATTAAGACAGTATTATAAAGTTTGACATTAAATATTATATAATCCATTATGTAATTAGTGAGTACTTACTTGCATTAACAGCTATCCCATAGGCGACTAGCTTGTGGAATTTGAGATTTTTGTCTAGTTGCCTTCTCCAAGGTCCCTTACAGCACTAGAGCAACAAAAAATAAATAGAAGTCTTATTTAGAGGACAATCACAGTGACAACAGCATCATGAGAGTTAAGAGAGTCTCAGACTCTGCATCTAAAGAGTGAGGCTACAGGATACAAAAATCAATGACAACTAGGCAAACAGCAAAATAAAATGTTATTATTATACTTAATTTCCTGAAATTTCAATTTGAAATTGGTATTTCTCTGGCTATAACTCAAAACTTTGGAATAAACCTAATGTCTACACTTACTCAGCTTCTTTATTTAGAAGGTGATGAACATTATCCTCAACTACGTGTTTAACATAATCTATAACTCATTCCTTATTATACAAAAAAGGTTCTATGTGCATCTATAGTATTTAATGTTCATATAAATCATAATTATATAATAAATAGTAACATCTGGTAAAGATTGTTCAAGTCTTATTTTCTGTACATTATTATGTTTAACAGGAAACACAGGTAAGTATAGTGAAATTGATATAAGTAGAAAATGTCCCATTACTACTGTCAGACATCAAAATTGCATACTGAAATCCAGGTGTTGAGACTGTTATTGTGGTCAGGACTCAGATGCTTCCTGGGTGGTACTTGAGTCAACCGCTTATTTGTCTTCTTTCAACCAGAAATGGTAATAGTGAAACATGTTAAAATGTTTCCATCTCAATGGAGCAAATACACCAGGAGAAGGTTGAGTAATGAGTCAATGTTGTGTAGAAAGTCAATGGCAAAAGCAAAACTCAAATTAGATGCACCAGTTACTGATGTTTAGTTTTAACTATTCTACTCTATCTTGCAGAGAAACAAACCTAAACTTAGACAAGATTCCTGGACATTTTATAGTAAACTACATCTTTGTTTTCAGTAGCACTTGCATTAGTAAGTCACAAAACTGCGATCCTTTCAAATATTTTAGTACTTACCATACTTGTTCCTCTCACAAATGAGATTAGGTTTCGACAGACAGGTAATAGAATTAGCATGCAGTTAAAATTCAGGCACAGTGCAGACGCTCGTGCCCATGCCAGAGTCGACTGCCCACAAGTGAAGAAACAAAAAGAGATGCAGTGAAAACAAGGAACCTTGGGAAATGCAATATATTTTGTTTCTTAAAATAAAATATTTCGTTTCTTAATGCCCAATCAGCAAGTCTACTTACACCTAGAATAACTCGTGTATAAAAGAAAGACTTCTCCTCTTCATACCAACAGAATGTGTCAATGAACAGAAACAAATTCACTCCAAGCCATGAGAGCTAGAGAGGGTGAGAAGAGACTCAATCGATACCATCTTCAACTTTTTCCTCTACTCAGAATCACCTCAGCTTCTTTTTTAAAAATGAAAAGTAAAGCTTCTCAAGATTAATCAGAAGTGCTCCATGTATTTATTTCTTCCAGTTAGTTTTAGTTTTAGCTTGCAATGATTAAGTTTATAAAATAAGGATCTGAAATTCATATGGGTCAATTTTAAGTAATGTAATGAAAAGTACGTAACCTTCTTTAGTCAACATTGTTTGAACATGATGACAAGGAGGTGGGACTCCTTGCAAAGATTCCAATTTCATTGACTTTCAAAGATTTCATTTGATTTACAGAAACTCTGCATATATTATGCAAAAACAAACCACTGAACTTTAAAAATAATTAAAAGTGAAGTCAATCTGACAACAACTTTGCACAATTCTATATGGGTACTCTAAGTATATCTGTTAAGTATTTTCTAATAAGTTTTAGTCTTTTAACTAAAATAATATTTCAAGACTTTTAATGTTCCTATATAAGTTACCCAAAAACATCAGAGCCTCCTTATATGGGTATATTTAAAGCTTAGTAACAAAATGTGATACTTACTACTACTATGATGGGGAGACTTTCATTCAAAATCCAGCACACCATTGTGATACTTTTCCTCTGTTGCTACCAGCCAATTATTCCTTTTAGTCACCTGCACCTAGATTTTGTGTGCTTAGAAAGGGTTTCCCTACTGAATTATTTCATCTTTTTGTCTTGGGAAGTACCTAGTGAGAGCAACTCTCAAAGAATTTCTAATTAAGGACTGCTTGCCAAAGGCACATCATCACGGTGACATGCCTCATAACCTGGGTAAATACAAAGCACACCTCTGTCTAATGATTCTTTTTTTCAAAGATTTCATAAGAAAAGGAAGCTCATTTTATTAAATTGTCTTCATGTACTTTATACCATTCATTTTCTACATGATTGCAGTCAAGATGAGAACAAGTCTGTATGTAAATTTAAGATCTAACCTGACTGCTGAAAACTGCATACAGCACTGTGGTTTTGTTTCAACTTTCTCTAGTTTGTTTATTTTTACTTCTTTTCCTCTATCTTTCAAAAAAAAGCTATCTAGAGTGGACAAAACAGTGAGGCCCAAATACATATGGGCTAAATAATCTTTCAGAACATGGTGAAAAACAATATTCTAAAAAGAAATCACTTGTAAATCTTAAAGTGTGGCTATAAATAAATAAATTAAGCTCTTTTTTTGGTGGGATAGATGGAATTACTAATTCTAATTCTACTTGGTGTACCCAAGAGGTAAACAAGAATATGTATTTTCATACTTTGGCCATCTGAAGAGTGGCTGTGTATGAGACTGGTTATTGTCTGATTTTGTGACTCTGGTAATCAGTTATCCCAATGAAAACAATTTTCTGGCTAGTTCTGGTCCAGATAGTTTATTTAAAATTTATAGATAATTAAGATGAAAATGGGAGTTTTAAAGACTTTTTTTGGTTCTTTTTTATATAGACCTTTATGAGTATGTCTACAATACACAATAAATACATTTACCATGGGGGATTGGTGCACATACATATCACATTTTTCAGCTTTAGAAATATATGAAAGCATAGGTATTTTGACAGTATTAACTTAAGATTAGAATACAGTTAGTAAAATATCTTCAGGAGCTTCTTTAATGAGGAAAAAAATAGAAAATCTTCATATTAATTTCCTTAAGCCAATAATCTTCCATGATGAAATGATTTGTTATTTCTGAAGCGCTTAGGATTTACATATCTGAGAGGCCTTATTCAGTTGGGTTATAAAAGTTAATTCTGAGAGAATACATCCAGAATTTTATTCTATCTTCTATTTTAGATTTTGTGAATATGAAGAAACATTGAAATTTTCCATCTTTCTATACTCTTCACACATTATTATAAATGAGAAACGTGTATTGCTTATTATGTATTGGATCTCAAATGTTCCCCAAAGTCTGCGTGCTAAAGGCTTGGTCACCAGATTGTGGCACTGCTGGGAGGTGGTAGAACATTTAAGAGATGGAGTGTAGTGGAGGAAGTTATGTCATTGAGAGTGGCCCATTGAAGGGGATTTTGAAACCAGGACTTTTTCCTCTCTTTTTGTTTACCAATTACCAGGAGGTCAACAGAACTCTTCTGTCACATGCTTTGTCTTACCACAGGCCCAAAACCATAGTACCAACTGACCATGGACTGAAATCTCTGAAACAGTGAGCCAAAAAACCATTTCCTCTTTTTAAATTGTTTATGCTTGGTATTTTATCACAGTGACAGGAAGCTAACACATGCTAAAGAATAAGTCAAATTTATTCTGTTAGTTGCTCAAAATATTTCTAGTACTTCAGTAAAAATAATTTAAAGGTTTATATTTAACCAATAATCTTTACAGCTCCATCCTTATTTCTAAAATGTGACTTGTTTATCCTTCATTTTGAATGTATAAATTATATTGTATTAAAATTGCTATTACAAAAATGATTAATAGTTGTATTATGAAAGTATAAGTCATCCCTTAACTCTTCATAGATTTTATTTTTGTAGATAATAGATAGATGGGTAGATAGATAGATTTATCTTATTTTGTAGACTTGGAATGATTTTTAGCACACTCATCAAAGAAACATGTAACTTTTAATTTTATTAAAATTCACTCAGTGCTTAAAACTTTTGTGTAATTGATGGATGTACATTTTCTTCTCAACTCTTCTATTTTCATATTCAAGAATAACTTGATAATGCCATTGGTTTGTTTATCCAGTAGTACTGGAATGAATTAGACCTCAGAAGACAAAACATGTCTTATATCATACACTAAAATACAGTTTAATTCAAACTGTTGGAATCATCATAGATACACTCAGTTTTTATAGTAAAGCATCATGTTGCTTTCATTATTCCTTAGTTTACCTGGTGAAAGTTTAGAGATGCATATCATACCCAAAGTTCTGCCTCAGTTTTGAATTCATTGAAGGAATCTGTACAGATAAAACTTTAAATAAAGACTGAGTTATATTTGGAGCACTAAGGACAAGTTAATACCATTAATAGTTATTAATAACAAGTTAAGTTGCATTTAGGGAGGAAGGAAATTGAACAAAATCTATTGAAATTATACAAATGCTCAGAATTTGATCTATTTTTATCTAATTGTTTTCATTGTTAATTAGTAGTGTCCATCTCATTCCTCAGAATTTTCTCAGAACAAAAGACATGACATTTGTCTTGTTTGTTTCTAAGGTGCTGTCTTTCTAATGAAATGAATATACTTATGGGCTCTTTCATTCTACTGCAAATGTTGATGTGGGGTTTTATTTTTCCCTGTAAAGCTCAAAATAACAATCCTTTTATAATGGAAAAAGTAGAAGCCAAACAGAGCAAATAGATTTACAAAGGTAGGTAAATTACTTGTATACATGAATGCAAACTGTACAAGCCATGCTACCTTCCTAAACTGGACTCACTCCATTATATTTTTAGTTCTTTTTATTTTCTTAGTTAATCAGTTCACCCAGTAAAGAAACACTTTGATCCTCAAGGGCAAGATTGATCACCTTAGTAGCTTTTTGCTGCTGCATACTAAAATCTAGATTCCCTGTAGATATAGCAGAATTCATAGTGTATAAAAATAGCACTGCCAAATTATCCTCTCTAAGCCTTAAGCATGTTCTTGCCTTTTCCTAAGTATTAACGTAAAAAGAAATTAGGAAATATAGAAAAAAATGCAAAAATACAGACCCAAATCCTTACACGATTATTTTGAGAAGCATTTATAATGATAAGTGTGTGGTTATAATCAGTAAATCTTATGTTGAAAAAAATTCCATTTTTAAACAAAAAGCAGAAGAAAAAGTTAAGAAAACATATGCAAATCAAGATTGGCAACTCATTCCTATAATCTCTGAACTCTGAGAGGCTGAGGCAGGAGGATTGCAAATTCAAGCCCAACCTGGCCAAGTTGGTGACTTAGGAAGAACTGTTTCAAAATAAAACAAAAAACAAAAAAAAAACTAGTGATACAGTTCCGTGTATAGGTTCCATCTCCAGCACCACCACAACTAAAAGCATACACATAAAATTACATCTAATTTAAAAATAAAGTGCAATGAAGTCTATCACCAATATCCTAACTTTTTCTGAATTAAGTGTATCATGGTTTTATTTATTCTATATTTTACATATACTGAGATGATACTGTTCAGAACTTCTGTGATTTCTCCACTAAACTCCTAATATCATTTCAAAATAGCTGTGTCCTAAAACTAGTTCACATTACTCAGTTGAAGCTTCCTCTCCTCACCCATGCCATAGTACTTTCCATTCGTCTTACTGTTAGAACGAGTACTTGTTGAGGTCATTGTATGCATAGCACAGCATAACAAAGTGGGGATTTGTTATGCTTCTGTCACTTGGAAGCTTATGACTTAGTTGGAGAGGCAACATTTCAAGGATTACTTAAAAGTGAGGACATCGTGAGTGGTAAAGACTGCATGCATTCCAGAGGCTCTGGATGCTAGAAGACCTCTCTGACTCTCTTAGTCTGGCCTGCTGCATTTGAAACTTCTGTATTTTGTTAGCTTCCAATCCTCCCTTATCTTCCTCATTTGTTACATATATTTGCAACACATTTCTTCTTTCCAATTATCAAGTCGCTAAAACCCTTCTTGAAGTTAACTGGAGAGCCCTGACGCTGGGTTACCTGAAGAGCTCAAGTCTGAAGAAAGCAGAATGACTTAATTCATCACTCTTATTCCAAACTAAGTGGTACAGTTCAAAGTCTCCTGTTGTGCCACTTGAAGTTTTACACTTAGATAAGCAGTGAAAGCTAGGATTATCATGCTCTTTAAATGTTACATATTGTGCCTAACACACATTAGAAGTTAGTTAGTGTTAAATAATAAATAGAGAACCTCCTTCATTTTTCAGTTTCTCAGCAAACAAGACAATGCTGTACAAATCCTTACGCAGACACAGTGGCAGGGATTTTCAGGCTGTCAGTGGCTTTCATTAAAGTTTAAAAGCAAAAGGGAAGTTTTCCTTTCTAGGTGGTGAATCATTTAACTTCTGAGTTCAGGAAAATTTAAAGTTTAAGAAGGCTAGTGTAGAAATCCCTTCTTTGCATATCCAAGCTGTTCATCTCTCAAAAGTCAAAGTGGATGCCAGAATTCCATAGATTTCATTTTTCAAGATGAACATTCATATTTGAACATATTTCAAGCCAGATGGTTTACAGTTCATGTATTTGTTGGCATTTTCCTGCCACAACAACTAAATATTGAAGACACATATTTGTGATGAGGAGAGCACTTCCAACCATCCTTTCCTGCTGCTCTTTCATGCTGTGTGCTCAGTCGTCCCCCAGCCTGTCTCTGTCACGTGCTGCAAGGGAGGCTCTGCAGAATCAAACAGTGAATTAAACCCATTTGATTTAACACACATGGGGTAGGTGAAATAATATAAAACAACCTTCTTGCAAATAAATATTCCTTGCAACAGTCATGAATTTTCTGGTAGCAAATATGAAAGCAAATGAACATCTATTGAAATATTCTGTTTTCATGATCCTTTTAGACAAGATGAAAAGTTTACTTTTAATCCTTCCAGTACTTTATCAGCAAGTTTGCCAAACTGTGGGACTGTTTGATCAGAGTTCAGCAAAGAACAGGAATGCCAAACAAAGGAGTAGTATTATTTTTAAAAGTAAAATCATGAGACATTAAAATATCAGTTGGAAAAAGCATTGCATGTTTGTACTGAGGGATGCCAGTGTCACTCAGCAGGCTAACTGATATCTCTCTCTCAGGATGAAATTATTTGTTGTTCATTTGTCATCTCATGTACAGTTCGTTATTATTCTACCCAACTATCAATATTTTTGTTACTAGCATTTTAAAGATTCATTTTATTCACAAAAGGCCATTAGGAAGCTGAATCAAAACAGTGTGCATTTTCAATAAACAACAAAAAAACACACTATTACTATAGTCATCATCATCTAATGATACAGGACATGTACAAACAAAAAAAATTTAATAACACCTTTTAAGAGAGAATTTGCAGTGTCATAGTTTGAATAAAAATTGCCTAGAGTGGTGATTCTCAAGAACCAAAGGAAACTTTAGGGAGCAGGCAGTACTATTTTCTTATTTTACAGAGAAAACAGAATGCAAGAATGTTAAAGGACTAGGTTAAGGTCATGTTGCTGGCTAGTGGAGAAATGAGACTAGAGATGACAATTTTGTTATAACATCATTACATCTCTGTTTTCTACCTTTGCACTTTGTTTTGAGTAAGGATGAAAGAAATAGCTAAAAGCATGTCCTGTAAGCTCACTCACTATAGAGAGGATGTTCTCAGTCTCCAAAAGCCTATGAAATGGATATATTTGAGGGGCCTTTCAGGTGCCAGGCATCTCATATGCTGTAATACTTATGCCTTGCAGACTGGTGAGGAAGTATAAGCCCTGTTTTATATGAGAATATGAAGATTCAGAGATGCTGAGGAACTCCACTGAGATCTAGTAATAAAGATTACAGCTGAGCTGCAAGCCCATGATGCCCAGCTGTTCAGTCCTATGGTCTGCCTGCCTGGCTATGTCATTTTCACAACAGATGCACAGATACTCGATGACAACCTCCAACGACAACTTTCCTTGTCTGCATGAATGCATCTGTTTTGATTGGCGTCCAGAGCTAGAGGCGTTTTATGGTGGCCTGGCTGATTAACTTGAACCAATAAATAAAAAAAATGTTATTCAAAATGACTGGAACTCTTAAGCTATGTTTCAGTACCATGAGAAGTGAAGATCAGTTATCAGGTGTTATTCGGTCCTCCCTGTTGACAGCATAGTTCTTGAGAGGGTGTAGATTTAATGTCAAATGTTGAAAAGTTGTACTTAAAATATGAATTTTCCCAAGGGAAGAATATGATTTCATTGCACAATTAATGTGAAGAAGTGCCTCATACTTGCTCAATAATTTAAAACTAAATTTATTTTTTCCACTCCCATATTTTTGACAATTCTATTGGCTAAAAGAAGAAAAAAAAGTAATTGCTCAGAATGTATATTAGAGTGCTTTTTGGGAAGATACAGCTTTCACAAGAGCAGTGAGCTCCAGTAAGGGCAGTATGTTGGAAATAGGTATATTGGTTTTAGGGATTAAAAACTGGTGGTCAACTTGGCACCAGCTGAATTAAATTGGCATGGTGCTGCATTTAGACAATTCACCTGAGGAAAGTTTTCAGCATAAAGAGAGATGTGGAGAGGAAGAGTGATGGCGTCGTGGGTTCTCCTAAGTGCTGGTGTTTGGAGCCCTTGGTTCTCCTGGAGGAGCTTGTCAGACTGGCTCCTCAATATGACTTTGGCCATTATCATCGGAGGAGCTCAGGACCTCGTCGCTGAGAGTGGCTGCGGTTCACTTTGGGGAGCTGTGGTCCTTAAGTTGAGCATTGCTTCCTGGCTCCAGAGGGGAAGATGGTTGCTGTTTAAACTCCAGGAGTTGTCACGCTGGCCTACTGGCATGTACTTGACTTTTCTCATCGTTGGAGGAGCGCAGGACCTCATTGTCGCTGAGGATGGTTGTGGTACTTTTTGGTGAGCCCTGGTTCGTATTTGAGTGTCGCTTTTTGGCTCCACTGCAGAACCCTCAACCTACTAGTACAGATCCTTCATCCTGCTGGCATAGACTTTCTAGCTTTCACTGCTGGCCTTTGGACCTTTCTAGAACAGACTTTGGTGTTGTGGACAGATTTCCTGCACTTTCTCGTTTCTAAATATTCCACCTGAATTCCACCAGGCAGCCTAGTCAAATAGAATTTCTATTTTTAGCTTTTTTTTTTTTGGTACCAGGAATCGAACTCAAGACCTTGTGCTTGCCAGCCAGGCAATTATGCCACCAAGCTAAATCCCCAGCCCTATTTTTAGCTTTTTAAGGAAACTATACTATTTTCCATATGATTGTAATAGTTTACATTCCCACCAATGGTGTAGCAGAGTTTCCTTCCCCCAACAGCCTCACCAGCATTTGCTATTATCTGATTTCTTGATTTATGATGGGTAACCATCATAAATAATATAAATTCTGTGTCCTGATTGTAATGTTTCTCCCTGCGACCCCTGACTGTAACAATTGGTATAGCATTGCTTTATTGCTTTTTGCTATCTGGTTCTTCTCCTTTCCTCTCATGGTACTGACCTCCCAGACAATTCAAGTGTCATTGGAATCCACAGGTGTTGCAAAAGCTACAGCCTATATTTGTAGATCTTCTACTTTTCAGTTCAAAATCTGTTTTGGGAGATGAGGCCTATGGATTCCATAGGTGAGGCATCATGGCTGCACATCATTTAATTGACACAGGTTATGGTTAAGACAAGCTTGGCCTTCTGAAAACAGGCTAGAAAGTCAGGTAGAGTTGTTGTAGTCTGGAATCTGAATTCCACCAGGTATCTGGCTGGAGGCTCAGAGAGGGTTCCTAGTCACAGTCTCTAGGAGAATTCTTTCTACTGGGAAAACCTCAGGCTTTGTTCTTTTAAGGTCTTCAGCAGAGGGGTGACAACTCACCTACATTTTGGAGAGTATCTTGCTTTGCATAAAGTGTAGTTATTGAGATGTCAACCATACCTCAGGGTGCCTGATACACCAAACAACTGTGTATTGGCTTACAAGTGAAATAAACAATCCTATGCCTCACATCCCTTCAAGAATTGCTTCAAATATGACCTCTCCTATGATTCCTACACTTGAAGTAACTTCAGCCTTGTGTGGAAGGTACTAAAGGAAGATGTGGTACTGCAGAGGACCCCACCAATCTGTGGCTCATTAGGAACCTGGCTGCACATGTAAGTGGCAGGCGAGCAAGTGAAGTTTCATTGTATTAACAGCCTCTCCCCATTGCTCACATTACCGCCAGAGCTCTGTCTCCTGTCAGACAAGCAGCAGCATTAGATTCCCATAAGGGCAGGAACTCTGCTGTGAACTACAAATGTGCGTGTATGGGAAATAGGTTTCAGGCTCTTTTGAGTTATCCCTAAATCCTACCTCCCCCACCCTGCTCATCTGTCCATGGAAAAATTGTGTTCTATGACACCAGTCCCTTGTGCTATAGGGTTGGGGAATCACTGTGGTAGTGCAAGGAATGGCATTGCCACCAGGGAGCATCAGTATGCCCAGCTTAGGCCTGGAGATAAGGAGGATAATAATGTTAATGATTTGAAGTTTAATTAAGAAGAGAGGTGAAGGGCCTCCTGTAGAGGGAGCAGCGGTTGCAAACATAGCCACAAAATCACAGAGATGGGAGGGGAATGTGAGTATGTTAACAGTGGTACAAGCGAAGACAGGAGGGGTAAGAGAGGACCCTGGAGAAGTAGCCAGGACCAAATCACTGAGAGTCTTTTATAAATTTTCTGGGGCTATCATGGCCAACTACAACAAAGTTGGCAGCTTCAAACAGCAGATTTTATTCTCTTACGGTTCTGGAGGTCAGAAATCTAAAATCAAGGTGTTGGCAATGTTGATTCCCTTGAGGCTCTGATAAAGAATTCCTTCCATGCCTTTCTTTTAAAATTTTTTGTATTAGTGCATGTTTGCAGTACATAATAACTATATTCCTCGTGGGGCATTGGCATGTGTACATAACACATCTAATGTTTTTTATTCTCTTCCCTTCCTCTCCTTCTATCCCCCTTCCATCTCTTGATCCCCTTTTCATATGAGAAAGATCTAGCTTCCTACTTTCTATTATTTCTCTTTTATTTATATTTTGTGTCTCTCATCTAAGAGAAACCAGGCAATATTTAAGCTTATGCTTCTGGTATCTTTCACTTACATTACAGCTTCAAGGTGCAGTGTTTTCCTAAAGATGACTCGTTTATTTTTCTTGTGGCAGAATAGTATTTGATTGTGTATATATGCCGCATTTTCTTTATCCATTCATCTGTTCATGGACATATAGGCTGCTTCTAAGATTTATATTTTATGAATTGTGCTGCTATAAACATAGGTATATGCATGTTTTACTGTAATATATTGTCTTTAACTCTTTTGAGAAGATACCTAGAAGTAGACTACCTGGTCAAATAGAATTTCTATTTTTAGCTTTTTTTTTTTTTCTTTTGGTACCAGAAATCAAACTCAAGACCTTGTGCTTGCCTTGTGCTTGCCAGGCAGGCAATTACGCCACTGAGCTAAATCCCCAGCCCTATTTTTAGCTTTTTAAGGAAACTATATTTTTTTCATGTGACTGTAATAGTTTACATTCCCACCAATGATGTAGTAGAGTTTCCTTCCCCCAACAGCCTCACCAGCATTTGCTATTATCCAATTTCTTGATGATAGTTATTCTTTCTATAAGAGTAAGAGTCTTAGTATTGCTTTAATTTTCATTTCTCTAATGGCTAGCAAAATTGAACATTTCTTCATGTATTTATTGGCTATTTGTACTTCTTTTGTGAAGTGTCTATTTATTTCACTCGACTTTTTAGATTGGGTCTTTTATGGGGTTCTAAATTTTTTGAATTCTTTATTTATTCTAGGTATTAGCCCTCTATCTGATTTTTTTCCCCAATTCTATAGGTTGTCTCTTCACTCTTTTGGTTGTTTCTTTGGCTGTGTTTAAGCTTTTTAATTTGATATGATCTCGTTTGTTGATTCTTGGTGCTATTTCCTGTGCAGCTTGGGTTCTGTTCAGAAAATCCTTGCCTATAACTTCAAGAGTTTTACCTATTTAATCTTCCAGCAGATTAAATATTTCTTTTTTTAAACAATTAGATCTTAGAACCATTTTGATTTTATTTTAGTACATGGTTAGAGATAAGGGTCTAGATTCAATCTTCTGCATGTGGTTAGTAAGTTTTGCCAGCACCATTTATTAAAGAAGGTATCTTTCTTGCAGTGTTTTTGGTCTTTTTGTCAAAAATCAAGTAGTAATGGGGATTGTTTCTGGATCCTCTATCGATGCCTTGCTTGAAGCTTCCGGTGGCTGCTAGCAGTCCTTAGTGTTCCTTGCTGTGTTAATCAGCTTTCTGTCTGTGATGAAATACCTGAGGCAATCAGTTTAGGAACAGAAAAAGCTAATTTTGGCTTATGGTTTCAGAGGTTGTACCTCACAACAGCCTGCAATGAGAGAAAGAGAGAGACAGAGAGAGAGAGAGAAAGAGAGAGAGAGAGAGAGAGAGAGAGAGAGAGAGAGAGAGATGATTTAGTCCCAATATCCCATTCAGTGATCTAACTTGCTTCACCAGGCTTTGCTTCCTAAAGGTTCTGCCACCTTCCAGTAGTACCCAGGCTCATGACCAAGTCTTCAGTGTCTTTGTTTTCACAGGACCTGCTTCTTTCTGTGTGTCTTTGTATCTTCCCCTTGTTTTACTTTGTCATTATACAGAAAGTTGCCTTAATACAGGATACTCTCAGAGATCCTTGTTCCAAATAGGGTCACATTCTGAAGTCCTTAATGAACGTATCTTTGGGGGCTATAATTCAGCCCATCATAATCTTGTACAAAAAATGCTTGATCTGGATCTGATCCTGTCAGAGAGTATAAACTCAGAACCCAGCTAAGAGGGTCCAGGCTGCCTGCTGGAGACCAACTAACTTTTGATGACTTCATCTAAAGTGGGAAGCCCCTGCTTGACTCCAGAAGGAGTGTGGATCAGCATTTTTCTTTTCAATTTTTTAAGGAAAGTCAGATTTCCAGAAATTTATGTGGACTTGCCTTACTTTTAAATTTAGAAGCAAATTGTATTAAAACAAGTATAAAACCAGGAGTCCAAGAAATATATCTGTTGACTGGACATGGATCATGGATTACCAGTTTGGCACTACTAGTGTAACGAATGATAAGGAGTATAAAAGGATGAAACACAGAAGTATTGGTCCTGTACTACTGTAGCAGAAGACGATCTGGGAGTCAGTGTGGAGGATGGACTAGGGTCAGTGTAGCTGAAAGCCTGGAAGCAAAGTGGAAAGTCATTGCCGTAGTCCCAGAGAGGAAACATGAAAGTTAACTCAAGGAATGGCAGTCCTTAACACATTGCTGATCTCCATGAATGAAATGAACGAAAACATGACTTGAGGGAAATTTAGAAAATCTGCAACATGAAATAATAAAATTAATGGAGGCAAACATCTTTCCTATGGAAATATTTCTAATATCAAAGAGCATTTTTTCTTTCAAGAACTAGATCTATCAACTACCACTCTGCTTTCATTTTCAAATGAATATAACCATATACGTAACTAATTAAATTAATATAGCTTATTATGACAAAAATAATTTCTTTTAACTTTGTGGACAGCATCACTTTTATATTAAGCTGCTAATACTCATAACTGTATGATTTCAAAATCATCCAAGCTTGAAAAATTATTGTCTCTGACATTTCCAATGATGAAAGCAACCTCAATTATAATATTATATTAACCAAACTAAAAAAGAGTATTACAATTTCTAACCTTTTTGAACTGTAATTAGTAATCTAACTCTGTATCCAAATTTATTTAATATATTTGTGTAGTTAATTAATTATGATTTATTTTAAAAGTATTCCATTTGTAAAACTTCGTCTCAGCTTGCAAATCAAATTGTCAAGGTATAAATTTAATTTTTAATATCTTCCTTAAATTATATTAAGATATACTTAAGACATATAAAAAGAAAGTATAGGAAAGATACAATTACTCTAAAGAAAATTTAGACTATAAGAATAGATTAGGACTGAGTTTGAGGAATTTGGTGGAAACTTACATGCAAAAACATGTGGAAAGACAGGAAGTCCCCTTCAGAACAAATAACTAAATAATGAACCGATAAAACAGTGCTCCGACAAGGTGCTTGATGCACCCTCAGAGGGAAAAAAGCTTTCAAACTTGTATGATAAATGCTTTAAAGGGTGCATATGTGCATCAGTTAAAGTCCTATCATCAAGTATGCAGTAAAGCATTGAAAGTTTAAGTATGGCCAAAATAGGACAGAACAGATTACATGTTTAAAAATCATTTGAGATGACGACCAGTAATTAAACTGAATATATATTGACATGAATTCAAGTTTCCGAGTGACGATGTTGACAGTTATTTAGGTGTTTAACATTACCAAGATACCTGAATGAGAACAGCTTCCAGATCTTGCCTATCTTTTCTGCTTTATGTGAATATACCTGAA
>RJWT010011633.1:0-23114 GCA_004365215.1 Cuniculus paca
GGGAGGAGGAGGCAGGCGCCTCTGCAGATAGAGCCTCTATTGTGACCTTCCCTCGCAGAGCGGGAACCCAGCCGAGTGTGTACCGCCGGTGGTGGCGGGGGAGGAGGCGACTGTGTGCAACCTCGGCTGCGGAGGGGGTGGCACTGGGAAATAAAGGTTTGCAACCTCGGGCCCTTGGGTCCTTCAGGGGGCGTTTGGTTGTGTTTAGACTCGGGTGCTTCCTAACACTAATTGCAGGCGCAAGAAGAGCGGAATTTACGGTGAAGGCCAAGGCGGCTTGTGTATAATTTATGAAGTTTTAAATGGTGGTGCCGCGGGCCGGCTCTCAGCCCGGCGGGTGGCCGCGTGGGAGCGCGCCCTCCAGGACTCGCCGCCGCCCCCACCCGCACCCGCACCAGGAGCGGCCGAGTGAGCCCATCACGTGACTCACACCAGTGACAAGAACGGATTGGAGGCACTCAGAAGTCTCGGGAACCTCCAGAGGTGGGGAAAAGCCGCACATGCGGCCCCAGCACCCCCACCACCATCACACACACACTCTGGAAAGGAGGGCCTTGGGGAGCTGCGGCTGCCTGGAGAGGGAGCCCCCAGCCCAGCGCTTCCTTGGAGCCTGAGTGTGAGAGGAAGCTGATGTCAGCCTGGCGAGACACCGTTTAAAGTCTAATCCATGAAACCCTAAGCCGCAGATGACACTTGGGGCTTTGCAGACACCCGCAGACTCAGCAGATACTACTGCGGTAACACATCGCGCTGGAAAACGCCTGGAGCCATGATGCATTATGTATTTTTATTATTATTTATGGTAGGAAGAGGAGATGAGGGAAAACCAGGCTGAATCTAAACAGCCTGACGATTCATCTATTTAATATTTAGCCAGTTAAGAAAGGTGGTTGTAATCCCTGCAAGGCGAGATCTTTGATTCCCCTAACAGCTTAAAAAATAATTTCGTACAAGACAATTAGAAATTCTGCCCATGGATGCAAGTTTCATATAAAACAATGTTAAGTCGTGAAAGTGGGTAAAATATGTCTTCAATTGAAGTCATTTATTCTGTCGATACACTTCTACAACATATATACTTTGAAACTGCTCAGATAAAGTGAGATTTAGCAAAAGAATATCCCTCCCGCCCCCAATCTAACATGCCATTTTAAAAACAGCACAAAAGAACAAGGAAATTTAAATGTATTTTGAGCCATCTTACTTAGTGAAACAAACATCCAAATAGAAACAATTGTTGTTCCACCAGAAGTTAAATTACTTCCACACAATAGGAATTTCACCTCTTGTCACCAGGGATGTAGTAGGAGTTGCATTATTTGTCAAACCAAATAGAGATGCGTGGGCTGACTTTGCTGAAATACAAAATAATTGAAACTAACTTGAAGGCGTTTTTTGTGTCCCCTCCCATAGAAATGAGTGTAAGTTGTCTGCTCCTAGCTAGAGCCACACTAATATTTACAAAATGGTTATAAATCTTTGAAGACGTTTTTGCCCGTTTTGTACAAAGAAACAGAAGTAAACAGGGTGTTTACACGTGTTATGTTCCAGTAGTGAAACTTTTATTACTTCACATCATGGAGAACATTTGTTTTCTTTAGAAATGCACTACCCACCACTACAAAGGAAAAATTCGTGACAGCATTTTCTAGAGAAAAAGCTTAGGTGCCTGCCCCCAAATGATCATTTCTTTTTCCACACCTAAGCTCTTCATAGCTCAATTCTTATGAATTCTTCTGTGTCTTTTCTTTGATTGTCAGTTTTCTTTCAAAGTATTTTTTATTACTTAAAAATGAAAAATGAGCTCTGGCCTCCCTAATGTGACAGTCGATTGTGTCTAGAGAGAGGGTAATAGAAATGGCAAGGCAGGCACTGCTTGGGCAAAGCTCTGGCCCAGTTGTCCCACACAGGACATTTCTAGGTTTGCACCTCCTCCCCAGATTTTAATAGCTGGAATGTAAGCAAGTATCACCCCCAAAATCAATTTATGCACTGGACTCCAAATAAAATAATGTCTTTCAGAGGGTTGGTCTTTTTCTCGGCCTTCCATGGGGATTGTTCAAAAAGATAAAGGCAGAGTGATCTGCTTGCAAGTGTGTGTGATTAACACGGAAAGACTTTCAACTGAGAAATTTTTTATTCTAAGTATTTGTTCAAATAGTACCAGACAATTTGAAATCAATAAACTGTGTCAAGTGGCGAGGGCTGCGGCTGTTGAGAAATGAATTAAGGTGTGTCGTGCCATGCCACCGGGCTGCTTGACTCTACGACCATGAAGGACAATTTGTGGTCTTAATCCTTTACATCAACTACAAACACCAGCCACGGTTACAACTGTTCAAAACTACTCTCAACTAGTTCAGACCAAGGGGACTAAAAAAAGGTGAAATGTGACCCCCAAGGCCTGGGAGCCCGTTCCTAACCTCAGCTGGAGAATTCTACAAATATACACATAAATACATTAAGAGGAGGATAAATAAATCAGGGAAACGAAATGAATCGCTTCAAATAATAAATACAGATCGTTTAGTCCGATGCAATCCTTTATGGGACGGGAAGGAGCATATAAATTAAGATCTCCGGAACTAAGCTAGATGCGGGCCAGGCCCAGGACTCTCCAACTCTAGTCCTTCTGCAGGGCGCACCGCCGGTGGGTCTCAGACTTACCTTCGGGACACCATTACCAGATTAGAGTCCCTCGGTCCGCGGTACCCGGCACTGTCAGGCTTGCGGGGGAGGATCCTTGCGGCTGATTTATGGCGGGTCACCCAAAGGAGGACGCGCTTGCTGGCGAGGCCGCACAGCTTCTGCCTCCGCCGCTGGAGGAGATCTGGAAAGCAGCGGCCAGGCTGGAGCCGGGGAGAGGGGTCCCCGAACTGCCCCGCGGGCCCCGCCCGCCACCCCGACACCAAAGCAAAAGAGGTAATTACGCCGCAAGTTCGGGCCGAGCCGATGGCGACCGCTACAGATGTGTCAGTTTGGGGGCCTCGGGTAGGCGTCCCTGAGACGAGTGGTGGGCCGAAAGATCTGTGTAGGTGGGATGAGGGTCGCACGGTCCATGGTGGTGGTTGCCAGGAATTTGCGCAGCGCAACTGTAGTCCACGCTGGCCGAAGACGGGTGTGAGAGGTGGCCCAGGTTGAAGACGGGCCCCGAGGCGGGCACCATGGAGTCGACGAAGTTGCCACCCACGTACACCGGGCTGCCCTGCAAGTTGGCGCTGGCGAAGCCGCCGCCGTTGCTCGCCATGGGATGGGGCTCGAACTCGGGCGCCGCGTAGCGCTTCTGCTGCGGCAGGCAGCTGCTGAGCGGCGCCGTGTAGGCGGCCAGGCCATACATGTTGGGCTGAGATTTGGCGAAAGCTGGCGGCGAGGGTGCGTCGTAGGCCAGGCCGGGCACCGGTGGCAGCTGCCCGGAGTAGGCCACGTGGCCAGCGGCGCCGCCGAGCGGCGGACTGCGCTCAGGGGACTGGCCAGCCGGCGAGTGCAGGATGCCCTTGGCCTTCTGGTCCTTCTTGTACTTCATGCGCCTGTTCTGGAACCAGATCTTGATCTGGCGTTCAGTGAGGTTCAGCAGGTTGGCCATCTCCACGCGGCGCGGCCGGCACAAGTAGCGGTTGAAGTGGAACTCCTTTTCCAACTCCACCAGCTGCGCACTCGTGTATGCCGTGCGCACCCGCTTGGACGCCGGGCCCGGCGGGCTCTTGTCCTCGCAGCTCTCTCCTGGGCGGGAAGGGAGAGAGGGGGGTAGCTGAGGCAGGGGATAGAGACTCCCTTGAATGAAGAGTGCTTTCCTAGCTGTACGGCCGCGCCACCCTGCCCTCACCTCGGATCCTGGCTCGGTGGGGAAGAGGCATTCCAGAGGTCAGAGTGCAAGGGAAAACTCACACCCCCTACTTCAGGTCTACCATCAGTTGCACCCGAAACCTGCATCGGCCTTCGGAAGTCCTATTCACTCTGCTGTCCCTTCCCCACACCTCAGCCCATCGCCTCATCTCAAAAGGCCATGAAGGACTTTAATGGGAGACAAGGAGCAGCTGGTTATGCCTCCCCTCTGTCAAAGAAGGGCCTGACTTCTCTTGGAACCGTCCTCCTCCGGCATCTGCTGCTGAGGGGTGTGCACAGCTCCTCTACCTTGCCTAGGGGCTGGCTCCTGGGCAATGCACCTCCCCAGCAAAGAATGAGGGTGGGGGATCTTAACACCTCACTCCAGCCCAGCTACACCCAGAAAATACTGCCTAGGCATTTCCAGTGTCCCAATGCCAGACTGAAAGCATTTTGAGTATGGCAGTGTGTAGCAGAGTCAACACGGGCTTCCACCACCCCTGCCACCTCTCAGCTGCTTGTCCACTCCCTCACTGGGAAGACAAATGGATTTCTCCCTGGAGGGAGGGCCTGAGCCTGAGCTGAGGAGGGAGGGGCAGGAGAAGGAGCTTGCAGGCTGCAAGACACTTTCCCCCTAGAAGGAGCAGCCCCGGAGAGCTGCAGGCCAGCCAGAGACCTGGTAAGCCACATCCCAAGCCTCAAACCAGCCCTGGGCCTGGAAGTATGCTCATACATCTGAAAATAAACTGCAGCAGAGAACACAAGGCCAAAAAAACTGTTAGGAGCCAAGCTGTGTGAGCAGACAGAGGGAGTGGGTGTCAACTCCTGTGAGCCCATCTTCTTCCACAGGCCCTGGATGGACCTAGGGAAGACCTTCGCAAGCTGAGGGTCTCCACTTGCACAGAGAGAAAGCCCAGGCTGCTCCTGTTTCCCAGAACTTCCGCTCCACCTGCGATGTGCACCACCTTGTTAAGGACTTGGTAACCAGGTGAACTGGGCTGAGATGGGCAGGTAGTTTCATGGTTGCGCCCCACAGGCCCTGGAGTTAAGACTGGTTCAGTTCAAATCCACCATCTTGCAGTTTTGTACCTTGGGCAAGTTGCATATCCCTAGTAGTTTCCTTATCTATAAAATGAGGCTGTCTCACATACCTACCTCAAAGCGTTCTTTGAAAAATTAGATAATGCTTATAAATTACTTAGCTCAATTCTTCACACAGCACTCCTTAGACTTTAGTTTTCTTAACTGATTCATGTGATATGGGCTATATAATCACCTGTGCTTGAGATATCTGTCTTCAAATTTTCTTCCCTTTCTCCTTTCCTTCCTTCCTCTCTCCCTTTTTTTTTTCTTTCTTTCCTTCTTTCTTAGACAGTCTCACTATGTTGCCCAAGCTGGCCAGCCTTGAGCTTCTGGGCCCAAGCATTCCTCCTACCTCAGCCTCCCCAGTATACCACTGTGCCTAACTCTGTGTTTAATTTCTGAAGGGCTTTGGGTTGAAGAAGGAACTGAATTATAACCAGCAGCCCAGGAAAGCAGATAATATGTCAGTATAGTGAAAAACTTTCTATTAATAGACATGAGATCTGTTCATCAATGACACCAGCAGCCTGGAATAGAACTGAGCACCCTATTCTCACAAAGCTAAGCCTCCAATTGAAGACAATAAAAAGGAAGGATATTTCTGCAAGAGTAGGAGTTTGGACATGTCTTCTAAGGTTGCTCTTAGGGCCCTGAGTCTCTTAGATCCTGGGTGACTGGGGCTTCCTGGGGCCAGTGTGTAGAAAACTTGGTCCAGGAATAACCCCCCTCACAGAGCTACCTGCAGTGGCACAGCTGTTCTTCTGCTTGGAGTTCTGTCGGGACTCTTTCATCCAAGGGAAGATCTGCTTGCTGATGGTGGCTGAGGAGTTGGAAGCATTGGCCCCACCCTTGGCCTTCTTGGCAGGCACTCCGCCTCCAGGATTGGTGGGTGAGGATGGGGGCAGGGTGGGTGGTGGGGGAGGAGGCTGTGTTGGCTGTTGCTCTGAGTTCAGACCAGGAGGCTGGCTGGCACCACCCCCACCCTGGCTATTTCCAGTGCCAGGTCTCATACAACTGCCATTGAGTTCAGCCCCCTTGTGGGCTGGGGCTCGAAGAGGTGCAGAGCTCTGGATGGAGCAGGCAGAACCTGGGTAATCGGTGTCCAGGGAGTTGGCAGCAGCAGGGGGTGGGTAGGGCTGATGGGGAGTGCCATAGCCATAAGTGTCAGTGGCCTTGCTGTAGCTATAGCCTCCGAAGAGTCCTGGGTTTTCATAGTATGCAGTCTTCTGCATTGTGCACTCAGGAAGTTCCAGGGCCTGCTGACCCTGCTCAAATAACATTGACTACCACTGTGTCCTTCACCACCACTTCCAGTGTCTGCTGAATCCTGAGAGAGCTGGGCCAGCCCCCAGGCTCCAGGTGACCTGCCAAGAAGAAAAGTGAGAGGCCCCAGAGGGACTGTCATTGGCAAGACCAGTCAATGTAGAAGGACTAGCCCAGGCTCTCTGCTTCCCACCCGCCTACTGGTGAGGAGGATGCCTAAGGTTCTGGATCTGGGGTCTTATGAAATTCAACTTATTTGAACCCTTGGAACAGTCAGAAGTAATTTTTCCTAAGTATAAGAAAAGACCTTACCTTCTGTGTTGCTCAACTCTACCATATGGAAGGGGCTCCTCCTACCCACCCCCATCAATTTTCTTACTCCAAAGATATCAATTTAGCTTTTGAACTTGCAGGAAAGAGCACTTCTGGTCTTATACATTTTACTGACTGGTTCTTCCCCTACATTGGGACCTTTCTGTAGACAAGGACTGTGTCTTGTTTATCTATATATTCCTAACATCCATTGCAGTGCCCTGCATGTAATAAATGCTTTTTGAATGAATTAATTAATGGATTAATTTTTGGGTAATTCTAATGTTTTTGTTTGTTTGGTGCTGAAAATAGAACTCAAGACTTTATGCGTGCTAAACAGATACTCTTACTACTCAGCTATATCCCTACCCCATAATTCCAGTGTTTTAACTGACAAAGGAAAGAAGTATAACACACTCAGAACTGCTAGAACTCTCAAAAAGAAAGTTTCTCCCCCACCTGGTTTCAAAATCACAGCATCTTTCATGAAGACCCAGATAGCCACTTTTCGATGACAGTGTAAGAATCCGCCCAGTTAGTTCTGTGGGTCAGCACTGTGAAATCTACAATGTAGAAAACTAGGAGGTAAAAACCAAGGAAAGGACTTAAAGACCCCAGACTTATTTTGCTGCTAAAAATGTTTCTTCTTTCCATCTATATTTCTCAGCAGCCTTTACTTGTCCCTACTCTTTTTAAAGGTATGACACTGGAAATGGGTGAAGAGATTTAAAGTTTGAAATTCATGCAGTGCTGGGCCTGGTGGTACACACATGTAATCCCAGCACTCAGGAGGCTGAGGCAGGAGGATTGTTGTGAGTTCAAGACCAGCCTGGGCTACAAAGTGAGCTCAAGGCCAGCCTGAAGGGCATAGAGAGACCCTGTCTCAAAAAGACAAGGGCCGGGAATTTATCTCAGTGGCCTAAGCGCTTGCCTGGCAAGCGTGAGGTTGTGAGTTCGATCCCTCGTGCCAGAAAAAACAAAGAAAAGAAAAAGAAATTTGTGCAGTATGAGTGAATGGACAATGCTTTGCATTATAACTTTATCATTTTTACCCTGGATCTATTACATAAATACATATTATTGTTGACCTCTCTGGATCATATAGTCTGCCCCACCTCCCACCCAACTCAGCCAATGAGAGACTCTCTCTTGACGTGATGAATAGACCTAGAATTAGAAGAAGCTCAGAAAAATTCTACCCCTTTTGTATCCTCTGATTCCTGATGAGAGCTCTTCTTGCCCTCCCTCCCTTTCTTCTTCTGAAAAGCTCCTAAGGAGTTAAAGTATAACTAGTAGTATTCAATCACTTTTGTCTGTTTGATAAAGAAAACTCACAGGTCAGCTCCCTGGTCTTAATTCTTGATCTCATCTTTCGGGCAACTTTCCTTTTCATAGTCTCTCCCTAGTTTCCACTGTGGACAGCTTATGTGCTGACCACAGGTACCAAAATCTTTTCTCTCTACACTCAGTTTTCAATCAACTTTCACCAAAGAGTCAAACCAATGTATAAAATTTTTCAAATTAGCTTTTGTTTGGTAGTATTGTTGCCTGTTTTGTTTTAGAATGTAAATGAATACACTTTTATCTTGGTGAGGGATGGCCTCTAAAGGATACTATAATACACTAAGACGCTATGTTGTAGAAATTGTTTCAACTGATGTTCACAAATGTGTGCAGCTAGGATCTCTACCTAATAGTGCTAGACCAATTCTTTCAATTAATTTTCTGTATCATTCTCTGTTAAATTTATGGAGTATCAAATGGATAACTAAACTTTCATCCCATGACCAATATTTACATGTGTTTGCTTCTAGACCACAGGGACACTCTGGGTTATTTAAGCTGCAGAGGTCTTTTGGGATAGTGCTTGCAGCCCTAAGCCTCTGTATATCTGGATGTTCACTCCAGACACCAGAGCTTGCTGCTGCTTCTGTCACTCCACTGACAACTGTGGAAGCAAAACATCCCCCTCCTGCCTCCCAAGTTGATCAAGTTTATCTTGATGGGGAACCATTCACATTAAGAGATTCTTTACAAAACGAACAGGCTTATGGGACAGATGATTTCTCACACACACACACACACACACACACACACACATTGTAGCATTTTCCTAGAGAAAGCTCTTTGCACCTCAAAAGTTGTGCACATACTGAGTCGTGTCCTGAGTAACTCGTCTATTCTCCCGCCTGTTTGCATTGTCTTAAGGAATTTCCAGGCCTACTGAATGATGATCCACCATCTTACTATCCATTTCTCCAGGAGCAAAGGCAGCAGCTGCATTGTAGTCAACTAGCAAAGGCTTGGCAGTTCTTCCAAAATACAGTGCCCCTAAGACACCCCTTCTCCTGAAAGCAAAACCTAAGAATATTGTTATGCAACTTTTTTAAGGGGTTTCTTTCCAGAAATCCCTACTCCTTGTGAACTCTGCTTGAACCTAAAAAGCAGGAACAGGTCATAAATCACTTGGACAATGGTCAACTGTTCAGTGGCTCATCTTTTCGATCCCCCCTACCCGGCTTTCTTTTCTCGCCCTTTGGTACCTTTGCTCAATTGGGCTTCAAGACCCAAATGCCTTGGGGTGAAGGCGAGCCCTTAGCGGGGGTGGGGCAGTCGAGGAGGGCTCTGCGCCGAACCCCTCCCCATCTTCGGCAGCCCTTTCTCTTGGCCTTCTCCTCCTCTCCAACCCCTAGCCCAGGGAGTGGGACCATACAGCCACCCCAACCCCTCGCAGGCCACCCCCTTCCCCTCTCGGGGAAGGAACACCAAGTGGGTCTGGCTAGTCTTTTCTCCAAGTCCTGCGAAGTCCAAGTCAGCTCGGAGACCTAACTGCAGGCACGATGAGGGGTCCGTACTGTCTCTAGCCAGAGGGAAGGAGGCTCGGAGCCACCACCGCGGCCGCTTCCAGGCTTCCTGGCGGAGCTGGCCAGCCGCGCCTCTGAAGCAGCGGAGCTCTGATACTTGCTCACTGCACTTAATTCTGCCCAGGATCAATACCTAATATGATACCGAATAAATAAAAGGCGCTCACAGCGGCCAGGGGACGGGGTTATTAAGCAGCTGGAGCTCTCACGGTGCATATCAATGCACCTGTCATTGTGGTTTGTAACAAAATTTATGACTGCGACCACAGCGGCAGTAAACGCTTCAGTAAGGAATGAAAAGAAAAACACTTCCCAAGGCCCGGCACTTTTCAGAAGTGGAAAGCAGGCTCCGCGTAGGAGGCAGCGCAGCAAAAGAATTCCCTACTCCGCACTTTTCCCACTCACGCACCCCTTGAGCAGCGGGATTATATAGAGCCGGCGCCCGGCCTCGGTGAGCAGCTCTGCTCCGCAGCGACGCAGGATGGGACGCGCGCAGCCTCGCCGAGGACCAAAGCCCCGTTGGCGCCCGGACCTCGAACGCCAGGAAGGCTTGAAGGACGTGCAGAGGCCGCGCAGCGCTCCTCCTGGCCCTCTGTGGCCGTGGGAAGGCCGGGGCGGCGTGGGGGGTGCTTTCAAAGGGAGGAGGCGACAGTCGTCTGGTTGCCTCTAGCGCTGCAACTGTAGTAAATCGTGGCCGGTACAGTCGGTTGTGCAAGTTGAAAGAAAAGGGGGAGGTGGTTGTGCTGGTTTCATCCTTTTCTCTCAAAAATGTCTAAGGTTCTAGTTGGCCTCTGCTTTTCTCCCTCCTTTGCCTACACCAGAGCTGCAGAAGCCCACGGATGTCTGTGGCCGCCAGGAATCTCGCTGAGCATCAATGATTCTCTCTGATGGCTTTGCTACTTCAGGTTTTGCAAACTACTATTTTCCGGGTTTGCTTTTAAGAGGGTTTATTTACATCTTGCCCAAGTTCCCCTTGTCTCCCCCAGCCTGAGCCTCTTCGCCCCATGGGGAGCTCTGGATGCGCATTCTAAATCACTCTTATTTAGCCCAGATAACTCAATACTGTAACACACCCTGCATTTAAAGCACTGGGCTCACCCCATTAAAGCACCATAAATTTGAAGGCCGATGATCGGTTATCATGTAGCAGGCAGCGGTTCACACTGAGGTGATCCACTTCAAAGCTGCCCTTTGTTTTATGTCTTGATGTATGAATCCTGAGATGGCTACCTTGAGTCACAGGAAAAATGGAAATGTACTGGAAATTATTTTTAAAAAGCACCCCCACTCACCACAATTTTGTATGTGTGTTTTCTTGAATTTTGTCTCTAACTCTTTTTGTAGGCGCTTCGGTTTCTTTTGATTACTCTGTGGAGGCGGATCTGGAACAAAACGGAAAACTCAATAGCAGCGGGTTCTTTTCTTACAACCACACATCGAGAAGCCTTACCCCCTTTAAGGGTATCATAACCAATGTGACTATTGTATGTGGTGCCCACAGCCATTCCAGATGCCTTCTCCCCAGCAGAAAGAAGAATAGCTGGCTCCGGGGACGAGGCTTTAACCACCAAAATCCTTGACAGGATCGGGGAGAGCATGAACCTCTGCAAAGTGCCAGGCCCTCTGGCCAGTGCGTGAGCCAAGAGGCCCAGAGGTACAGGGAAAGCAACCCGCTTACCTCCAGCCCTCAGCAAGCTCTAAAAGCTCCTGGTCCCAACCCCAGACTGTGCAGAATTGATGTGCGAAAGAGCCTACAGTTTAGGGCCACCAGAAAGGAAAGGAAGGTAGGAGAATTCTAGACTCGGGCTGAATAGCAGAGCCCAAGCAAAGAGGGTGCTGGACGCTATTTCCTGGTTTGCACCTTATTTCTTTATCTCAGATGGCTTCCTTGAGTTTATTCTGAGTAAGTGGCTACCCTACTCTTGGCATGGGCTGGCCACTCCTGGGTAGGACTAGGTGGCAAGCCGCCTAAGAACCAAGCATCCTTCCCACCTCCACCGGCAAACACAGACCAAGCTGCCCACCACTGCCGCTGCTCAGCGGGGGATGGCCCCTGGTCAGGTGGAAAGAGAGAGACACAGTCTCCCTCTTGCATCTGCCCTGTGCAATTTGTCGACTCAGTAGTTTGCAAACACTAAACTGCACCCGGCAAAGCCCCACACAAAGCGTTCCGGGCGCTTCTAAAGACAAGAGCGCGCAGTCATAAGCCTTTGAAGTGACCTTTGGCTCGAGCCGCAATAACTCACCCCTTAATGAACACCCAACGGAAGCGCCTCAGAGAGATCTCAGCCCGGTAGGGCTCCTAACTTCAAGCCCTGGCTTCAGCTTCCCAGACGACCTGGGCCCAGGGGGGCTTGCCACTCGCCCGTTCCCCATCCCCCAGCCCACTCGTCAACCCTCAGCTGCTCGGCTGGCTTCAGCGAGTGGAGGCGTAAGGTAGCAGGGCTCTGGAGCCTGCGGTCCCGAAGCCGCTTAATATAATATATTCACGTGGGCAAACATCAACCATCTCGCTTGATTTTTATTTATTTTTAAAAATTTGTTCTTTAGAAGCAGGAGCATTCCCTCAGAGGAAGAGCTAAATTGGGAAGCCACTTAGGGCCTCGACCCTGACGCCTGTAGCTAAATTTTGTTTCTAGCCGCGGAAGAACAGGGGTAAGTTTGCGTCTGGACGTTCTGGGGTGCTCCGTGCGCTCTGAGCTCCGGCACAGGAGGCTTGGGAAGGGGAAAAGAAAGAACTCCAAGTTGGCTAAAGTTACACCACCAGAAGGAACCCCCAGTACCTTCTCTCGCGCGCCCTCCCATGCACACCCACCGCCCAGCACTGGCCCAACTTTGGCCTCTTGCGTGTTCCAGTTCATAGGCTTAACCCAGGCGGCTCTGGTGTAATAGTCTTTCCACAGCCAGAAACTGGGGGCACAAGCTGGAGCCCTGTCTGGGAGCTGTCAACGAAGAGCTGGTTCCAGGCAGCCCCTGGCCCCCTACCCCACCTCACCCCAGGAAAACTCCTTAGGATAGGGCCAGCTTGGAGCCTTGGTGGGGATTATTGAAATTTTCAGGGAAGTTATAAGTGAGTGCTCCACAGGGCCAAATGAAATGCTGCTCGCAGTAATTGGATTCAGCTGACTAAGCTGGCAGGCGCTCAGCTCCAAGGCAGTGAGCGAAGAAAAATGTCCACCGACTTTAAATTCTGATGGAGCCAAGCTCAGGGATTGACAAAACAACTTTACTGCTGTCCTTTGATGGCAAAGCCCCTGGAAATCAGCCCACCTCCCAGTGGGCCTGTCCCAACTTGGTTTAGGGAGTGCTTCTTGCTTTCTGAGGTCCTTCTCTATGGAGGTCCAGTCCCGTCCAGCCTAGGAGCCTTCGGAGAGAGAAGGCTCTCTCACTTAGGCTCATGGAGCCACTCATTCTGGTGTTGGCAAGGAGAGACCCAGGATGGGTTGTCCCCTTTTCCCCCAGCCAGGAGCCGAGGGGAACAAGTAAACAAAAGAATAGGTGGGGTATGGGGACCAATATATGATTTAGCTTTCACACAGGGTTCTTTGGGTGAGAGGGATCCAGAAACAAACCTTTTATCTGCAAAACCTTTTTTTTTAATTGCAGTAAAATCCTAGATTGATGAGGAGAAGTGTGGAGAAGTCCCCCCAAACTCTTTAGAGTAGTTTAGGGGTTCTTTTGAATTTGGAGGGGAAGAAGACTGGTAGCATTTTAACTCCCAAGGAGAGCAATAAGTAAGTCAACAGCAAGAGGTAAAGGCCGAGTGTGTGGAGCTGGCTCCTAGAACAATGCAAGGAGCTGGCTGGCCACCGAGTTTATTTTAAATACATATAAATCAGCATGCCTGTATCCAGCCCAGCAGCCCAAGACACAGAATTAATATGACGCTTCATCTTACTTTGGCAGTGACAGTGTAAAAAAAAAAGTTTCTTTTTATTCATTTCGTTTTCAGCCCATTCACATAAGTGCACATTTATCCTCAAAACACTAACTCCAAACCCCAACCCCCTCAACCGGACCCCCTCCTTAAACTGCCACCACCACCCACAATCCTGCCACCGGCCACCCTCTGAGCCTGGCAAGGTAGTGTCCCCCTAACCTTTTGGTAGGGGGGGAACGTCCCCAGAAAGCGCACCATTTCACGATTAATCACAGTCCTCCTCAATGTATATGTAGAAGTGTATCTAAGTCTACACAGGCTGCCTCACCAATTGGCAATAATCAAGATCACAGATTACACAAAATAAATCATATTTAGTATCCCACTCAGGGCAACAAGCAGCCCGGTGCCCAAAGATTTCCATTTTGTCATGCAATTGCTTACCTGGATCCCAATTTATCATAAACCTGGTGTCCTCGGCCTCAGAGTGGGCGCCAGTGGGGGGCAGAGCTAGCCTTCCCCCTTTGTCTGCAGACAACACCGTCCCAACCCTGGTCTTGCGCGCTCGCAGACACGGCCATATACCCGAGCACACAGAATTCCCGGTAGAACAGAACCAGGCTGAGGTTCAACTACCAATAAACGTAGGAGGAACGAGTTCGCAGTCCCCGAGCTGGCTTCGCCTGCACTGCGCGCAGGTCGGTGCACCCGCCCGCCAGTCCGCTCGCAGGCCCACAGCGGCGGCCACTCGCGCCCCCACCCACTCCTGGGTTCCTGCCCAGCCCTCCCAGGCCCCCCAGAGCTCGGGGTTTGTTTTGCTTTCGGAACGTGGTCGTTTCTGGATTTGGAGAGAGCCCCGGAAACCCCCTTAGAGTCGGGAAATACAGACGCTGCCTTCAAATGCGAGCATATTTGTTCACGTGACCCCAAGGGAAGATTGTACTGATTGAGGCTGAAACTTTCACGCCATCCAGCCCGGAGCGCAGCCAGGCCTGGGAGCTGGGAGGAGGGGCGCGGGAGGCGTGGGACCCGAGCGCCCCCCGCAGCGGCAAACACTGGTGGGAGTGGGACCGAAGGAAAGCCTCCATCCCGCAGCCCGGGACCTACGCAGCCGCAGCCTCAGCTGGCCGCACGAAGTGGGATGCGGGTTTGGAGAGTCCCCGCAAGAACCTCTGACCCTAGCCAGCCTTTTGCCACACCAGTTGTGGCGGGGGCGGGGGGAAGGTTTTGGAAATTTTAGAGGCTGCCTCTTGGCATCTCCGGAGGGCTGTAAACCGGCAGAAATATAGGGTTCCCCTAGATCCCTGTCGAACCAATACGCAGCATCCGTATGCCCCAGGGTAAAAGCACCTTCTCCATGGCTGGGGAGGACTTCCCACAATTTCCATCACCAGCCAGACAGTTACACTGTAGCACCACGCAGGCTCTGGGCTGCAGATGGAAGCTGCTGGCGCTCAGCCTTAGCTGGTCACCCCGGGGCCCAGTCACCACCACCACTCCTTGGGGCCTTGGCTTGGTCAGCGGGCTCAGCCGACAAGCCACCGTTTCTGAGCCAGAAAAGGAGTCTAGCAGCTGGCCAGGACCCTTTCCAAACCCTTTCACATCCCACCCAGGTCCTTCCAGGCCTGGAGCCTCCTAGGCACTGAGCTGCTGCCTTGGCAACCTGAGCATCTCCAGATCTGTGCAGTGCCAATGGATCCCACAGGCCCAGCGACAGCCCGGCCAGTGGTTTCCCGCTTCCTGCGGCACCTTCAGGAAGGCGAGGGGGCTTGTGGAATCAGTCCTGGCTGGGCTTACCTGGGGGACAAGGAAACTTCTATTTTAGAAATAGTAAATCAAAACAGGAAAGAAACACTGTCTAAGTGGTTGGGTGGGATTCACAGTACTGATTCTGCACACGGGAAGAAGAGTAAAGTACACTTGGGCCAAGGGCTGGTCTCCATCTCCTGGCTTGTAGTGAGCTTCCAGGGACCTCCACCAGCCCGGCCCACACCCCAGAATCCCACACTGGGAAGGCTCTGCACTCCATCCCCGAAGTCAGCCTTCAGCACCAGTTCTGCTTCCTAGCGACATGGGGCATAGAGGAAGCTGATGCCCTGTCTCTGGTTGCAAAGTAGTGATGAAAAGAAGAATGTAGGAAAGGGAATAAGGTCCTCCAAACCCCACTCCAGAGGTGTGTGGAGCTCCTGGAGGACTGGTTGCAGGCTTGAGCTCCCAGAGCCATCACCAAGTCCCTCCTTTTGTTCACTTGTCTGGACCAGGGCAGAGGCCCACTGGTGTCTCTCCCAGCCGGACAATGGGTGCCCCCACTGCACCCTCACCCTAAAGGCCCTCCCCCAAGCCTCCTGCAAGGTCCCAGCCTTCAGCCTAAGGCAAGTGTTAATCCCCAGTCAAAGAGGGGGGCTGCTTTTCGGGAATTTGTCTCCAGGAAAGGATCTAAGCCTTCTTCAATCGCAGCATATGTTCATAGAGCAATAAACCGGAAAGATTTACAGTCCTTACTCGGCCCCCAACAGCCTCACACCCTTTCAGGAATTACTTACGATGATTTATCACACCAACCCGGGCAATTGTCACACTGATAAAATAGCCCAGGCCACTGCCCGCCAAACCCGGGCTTTGGGAGGCTGTTGGCTACCACGCTGCCAGTGGGGCTGGGGAGAGTTTTTGTGGGTTCCTCTCTTGGCCTACAAGCGATGTCCGGGTGGGTTGAAGTGGGTAGGGGTGGGAGGAGAGCCCATTCTCATTGAGAAAAACGCAAGCAGCTCATAGAAAGCGCCTGGAATCTGCGCCTGAGTCACTAGCTAAGCACATAAACATTTGTCATCTTTGAATAATTGAATTAATGTGTTATTGTTTGAATGTATAATTCATAACGGAGGAAACTTTGTTTCTGTCCTGACAGGGAAATATACACACACCAAAAAACAAATGAAAACACACAATCCCCAAACAACCGGGCCACAGCAAGCCAGCCTGAGCTTGGCGGGTATCATCCCCAAAGCCAACGGAAGCCACTCGCAGAGACCCAGGGAAGGAGGCGAACACAGAGGCGGTCCTTGTCCTCCCAAGTACCCGGGTGGGAGCTGCAAGCAGAGAAGGTCTGCTGCTACCCCTAGCCCAGGTCCCCGGCCAGCTACGGGGTGGGTGGGGCAGAAGCTGAGTGGCTTTCCGGACCCTGAGTCTAGCAGTTCGGTAAAGCTGCTGAAATGGAGCAGGGAAGCCTGCCGTCGTCGCCGGGCCTCCCCGCCAGATCCCTCTCTCCTGCAGGCTCCCGTGCCCGCGGCTCTCCAGCTAGGGGTGGCAGGGACACTCGTCCTTTAGCTTTTACTTTTAGGTCTTCAAACAATAAAAACACAAAAATAAGAGGGAAAGAGGGAGACCCTCTTGGCTGGGGTGACAGAAGCAGCAGAGCTTGGGCGGGGAGAGGAGAGTGGGAGAAGCAACTCGGAAATCATTATCTGTTGGTTAAAACCTGCCTGGGGTAAAATTTCAACTCGATTTTATAGCCTTCTATTATGACGCAAGGAAAAATTTACGACCCTCGCTTGAAAAGAGGGCCAGGGCCTTTTCTCGCCAGTTTAAGAATAGGCGGCAGATGCCGTGACAGCGACCATTGTTCCCGGTAGACACAGGCGACCGGGCAACCTCGGCCCGCGTGCGCCAGGCGTGTCCCCAGCCGGGCTGGTTTTTTACAACTCCTGTTGTCTAGGAGCGGGCTGCGCGCACCGAGCCCCTCACCCCTCGCCCCTCGCCCCTCGCCCCGGCACCCCAGCCCCTCGCACCCCCGCTCATCCTCACGCTCACACCCTCCCTCCCTTTCTCTCGCTCTCTCACACGCACTCGGCGCGCTCAGTAATTTTTCCTAAGTGCAAATCTTGGCTGAACCAAAGGTCACCATCCGAGCCACTAACCACTGCTCGCCCGGCGCGCGGTTCCAAACCAGGAAGCAAAGGGAACTATTTGTCAGCGACCCTGACAGCTAAGTTCATTAAGGATTTAAAGCTGATGAAATAAAAGTCGCCAAAATATTTACCTGCCGGCCGCGCTCCCCGCGGCCGCCGCCGGGGGCCGGGGTGGAGGCCGGGGCGCCGCGCGCGGCCCCCCTCGGCGGGCGGGCGAAATTCTCGGGATCCCTGCACTTTCCAAGTCGGAGAGAGCCCTTTGCGTGGCAGATTAATGACGACTCCTTGTTTCTTAAGGGACGTGCTGAATTAATTATTTCGCCAATCACGTGGTCGGGACTTGTAGAAATCTATTCTTATCATCTTCCTCGCACTTTGAAAATTCTCCGGGTTATGAAAGGCCCTCCTCCCCCGGCTGCCGGCGAGCCCCGGCCGCCCAGCCCGGCGCGGGGGGCAGGGAGGGCTCCCCAACATGGCGGGCGGGCGGGCGGCGAGCGGAGCGCCGTCTGCCTCCTGCCGAGGGCCCGCGTCTCTACTGTACTCGGCGGGTTCGGCTGCGGACTCGCTTCCTCCTCGGCCCTGCCCGCGACTCAGTGCACACCGCCGTATTGATGTATTGGTGGGCACAGGAGGAGCCATTAACCAGAAGACGGGCAGAGGACAATCATAAAATGTGTCTGAATATTTAAACTTCTGTCTACGCACTTATAAATACACATGTCCACGCGTCTGGAGCGAGCCCTTCCATATATTAAGGACACATGTCTGATTTTATGCATTCTACTCATTTCCTGTCTCGAGCAAACCCCCCTGCGGTCTATTTTGGGACTCCTGTCTTGGCCCCCTCTTCAAGGCTGAGGCCAAGATGTGAAAAAGCCCTGGAGATAAAAATAGTGCAGGGTACTTTTTATAGTGGGGGAGTGTTTATTGTTGTCTGAGGGGCGGAGGGGTGCAGGAAAGGAGGGGGCAGGTGCTAGAGGCCCCTTTGGAGCTGAGCAGCACGGGGAAAAGTGGGAGCCAGAGACTGGAGGCCAGGTCAGGTCAGAGCAGCCACCAGCTCGGCCCCAAACCGGCGCTCTCCCCCAGCGTTGGGAGAGAGCACAGGTTTCTCACACAACAAATCACCAAGACCTCCTCGGAGGGCTCTTGACTCAAGGGGTCTAGGGCTGGACTGGACCAGGCAGAAAGCCAATATAGTCCCCTGTTAACCCAAGCAGTTCTTTTTTTCTCAACAAATAATGCCCACCCTCTCCATCCTGAATCCAACCCCAGCTTTCCAAGTGCTCACAGAATATGGTAACCAAATTCTGTGTGTGTGTGTGTGTGTGTGTGTGTGTGTGTGTGTGTTGTATGCGAGAGGAGGTGCTAATAGAATTGCTAAGCCTTGCACGGGTTTAAGCTTCTCACCTTAGGCACCAAATAAATCGGTGACTAATTTATTGTAGAAAATAACAAAGAATGTTTCTGTCAAGGCACCAAACAGGAGGGAGATTTTACTACACCTTTTTATTATTTCAAATATAGATCAATGAATTACATCAAAACTACAGGCAACAATTAGTATAAATAATACTTTAATCAGTGGCAGCAAAACATTGGTCAATTCTATTAAAAAAGCATCTCATGTGAACAGATTCCATGGGGCTGACTGACAATGTCATCTCACAAAAGGCTGCAAGGGACAAAGTGAGATGGGGTTGGAGGAGCAGTATCCTCAGCAAACACTTCAGGCCCCCCCAGCCAGGACCCCAACACAGGTTTAAAAAAAAACAAAACAAAACACCACCAAGCAAACACTTCTGGCTCATATTTGGGAGAACAAACTGGAAACAAATAACAGCAAATGGGGACTGGACCCTTCCCACATCTAGCTTTCTAAAGAGCACATTCCCAGATGGAAACTCATTTCTGTCCCTGCCCTAGGTGGTTGGAGGGCCCTGCCCCTGGCCTGGCCCAATTTTGAGGGCCCAAATGGACATTAGGGTCCGACTGGGACTTCAGGGTTGGGAGCTGCCTTCTGGGCCGGCCAGGCTCCATTAACATTTCAAAAGACAATCCCTCAAAGCTGAGAAGGAGAGGTCAGACTTATAAACAAAGAGGTTGTTTCTCTGATTAAGTTACTTTCCAAAGTAGTGGGACTATGTTAGAGAAGGAACTGGAGTTTTACTCTGGAAAACATACCTCTCTCTTGGCTTTCCTCTGGGGAAGGGTTGAAGGCAGGTAAGCAGCATGACATTTGACCTGAACCCGGGTGAGTAACCAGAACTTCTCATGAGAGAGAAAATCTATGTAATAATCTCCATAATATCTATGCAGTTAGATATTATAAAAATATACACTCTTTCCCTCTCCCAAGGAGAAGCTGAAATATATGCAGGTTTGAGTTTTTGGAAAGAATCTTAGCAACTTTCTAAGTTGCCTAAGGATAGAGGCTCTTTTCAAATGTGAGCTACATCCAAAGACTGCTCTCTCCATGTTACAGGGGGGAGAAAAGAAGAGAAGGGTAGTTAGAGTCCAAAAGGTTAAGGGTTTAGAGGTCAGTCCTCCCGGCTGAAATACAGCTAATCGAATAGAAAATTTGTCCTCTGGATGAACCTGATTCTATAATTTAGCCGAACTTCAGTAAAATACCTTTTCAGCTTCTCAACGTGAGGGCGTCAGAAAAAAGACATCTTGACTATGTATGAACTCTGTGCTTTTTGTCATAGAAACAATGATGTGAATAATGCAGGAATATCCATCTTTAATATCCCGACGTGGCCATATTCAAGTATTGCCATGTGCAAGTCTGAGAGCCAGGCTCACCCCAAGGAGAAACAAAGAGCTGTCCCCAGGGTCTAATACAAAAGACCAAGGCTTGGAAGACACTTTAGAGAAGCGGAATTTCAGCCTAGGGGCTCCAGTGAATACCTGCCCTTAGCTCTCAGGAGACACAGAACCAAAGAACATGCCTGCAGAGAAAGTCACCCCCCTTTCACTTAAGAATATTTTTAAAGATTATCATTGAAACCTTCTAAAGTGGTCGGAAGCACTGAAAAATAACCTTATTAGAGACCTCAGAATTAAGTTTTAAGCTTACCCCTTCCTCCCTCCCCTCTTTTGTCACTTTTTAGTAACTGCAAAAAGAGGTTTCTTTCTTGGAGCCTGAGGTTTTGGGCTTCAAACTTATGAAGACTTGTTTCGAGTATATGAACTCTGGTGGTTTTCTTTTCTCCTTATCCTTAAGGGTCAGCATTTCACAAAAATAAGCTTTGAACTCTTCCCAGCCCTGGCATAAGAAAAATGACTAAAAACATCTCTCTTGATTGAGAGTGTTTTAAAACCACTAGTCTAAAGGCAAAGAAGGAGGCCTAAAAACTTTAATACTTTCACAATTTCTGCTTCTAATTAATGGTTGGAGGAAAACGTCCTTAGGTATTTTTTTCAAACTGAAACTTTAAGAGGAGGGGAAAAAAACTACAACTTTTGTGAACTTTTAGATTCAATTGTTTTCTTTTTAAAAACAAGATTTCTTTACCTACCCACTTTCGCACAGCTTCTCTCTATATAAGCATACACTAATTCCTACAAAATACTTCTGTGTGGGGTATTCGAGACATTTGGAATCCAGTTGGAACAGAAAACTCAGTCATTATCTGAGGACCCAAAGCACAGAGGTTTTGTTTTCTTTCCCCAGAAGGAAAATGTTGGACCATTTGTTTCTTTTTTGCCCTTTCCTTTAATCACCCAGAACTGGTTGTAAGCAGAGTGTTGAAAAAATCACATGGAATTATATTTTCAAGAACTCAACTTTGAGTGGATCCTTCCCTTCCCTCTAAAAGGGTTAAAGGCCCCCTACACATATTTCCAGGGAGCCAGGAGGGGGTGGAGTTCAAAATGCAGGTTACAGCCAGAAGTATACATCTAATTCAGTTCCCTGAAGCTCAGCCCCTTCCACCATCTTAAGATTTTTGGTATGACGGTGTCAGTTATTTCTGCACCCAATCCCCCAACAAATAAATATTTAAGCAAATATAATCTAAACATAAAATAACCCGTTTTCATTTCCTTCTTAAACTTATTTCTTTGGGCATGGGGCCACTGAGAGCAAAACTTTTATATATAGATATATATAAATTACACTGGAAATTATATAGACAACCCAGAAATTCAGAATCTTGGCCCAGCTCTCCAGCTCACATATAGCACCTATCACGGGAGGGGGGGCAACCTTCTGCCTCAACTCCCCCATATTACCAAACCACAAAACTCCCTGGAGGGGTGGAGTGGGGGAGAACATCCAAATCCACACTGGGATAAAGCATCCAACCTTCATTTGCAAATTCAAAATCCAACAGCAGAGATTTTCATGAGTTTAATGACTCGCCACGGTTTTAGGTTCTCAGTAGCTTCTGCCATATGATAATATACTTAGAGAGAGAATCCCGCCCACCCCTCCCATCCCCATCTCCACTCTAGGGAGGGGGCTGCCCTCGGGCAGGATGCTAACCTAGTCCGAAGGTGGCCTGCAGGTCCTAGGTCCACCCCACAGTACCTTAGAGCCCAGCGAGGTCACAGCAGGCCCGGCCTGCCCCCGCAGCTTCGGCTCAGCCTGGAGCGCAGGGAGGGATGGGCCCAGGATCCCCACTTCTATAAGGTCGTCAGGTCCATGTGGTGGTCCTTGGTCATCGGCTGCAAATGCTGGCCAGGGGCGGCTGAAGAGGAGCAGGAGGAGGAGGAAGATGAGGAGGAGGACCTGCCTTTAGTATTGGGCAACTTGTGGTCTTTTTTCCACTTCATCCTCCGGTTCTGGAACCAGATCTTGATCTGGCGCTCCGACAGACACAGGGTGTGAGCGATTTCAATCCGACGGCGCCGCGTCAGATACCTGTTAAAATGAAATTCCTTTTCCAGTTCTAGGACTTGCTGCCGAGTGTAGGCCGTCCGGGAACGCTTGGGCTCCCCGCCGGTGTAGTTGGGGTTCACTGCGAGACAAAACAGATGGCACAGCCAGGTCAGCACCCAGCCACTAGTTAGGCCCCTGGCCTCTGCTGCTCACTTCCTGGCGCGCCCCAAGGCCCGCGCCTCCCAAGCTCGCTGGCTTCCTCCCTCCCACCCTCCGCCTGGCGCACACCCTCGCTCCCACCCACCCCGCACTCCCACTCTCTCTCCCAGGCTCCAAGTGCTGGGTCCCCAAATGTGCTCCCTTGCCCCTGGCCCACCGGGAGGGCCGGAGTCCCGAAGCATTTTGGAAATGCCCTTCTTCTCCGCGTTCCCTCGGCTCTGTAAATGGAGTCCTCCCCCCACCCCACCCCCATCTCCACCCCCTTTTGCGCCCACAGCCAAGCAGCCAGCCACATGGTCCCGGCCTGCTCCCTCGGCTATAAAAATTTATGGGGAGAGTAATTGGAGCGCCCAAGGAAGCCCCAGGGCCCCCACCCTCTCGCATCCCCCCTCCCGGGGGCCCCGGGCAGCGGGCTGGAGGTGGGCGCCCCAGGAGGCTGGCGCCGCGCCTTACCCGAGTTCACGTGCACCTTCTTCATCCAGGGGTAGACCACGGCCGGCTGCTTGAGCGCCGTCCCGGGGGGCGGCTGCTTGGGGCCGCCGGGCTGGCTGCAGGCCCGGGCGCCTGGCAGGGGCGCGGGCGGGGGCGCCGGGCACGGCTCTCCCGGGGTGCCGTAGTGTCCACCGGGGCCGCTCGCCTCCTGTCCGGGCCCCCGTGCGGGCAGCGCTGCGCCGGGCCCGGGCCCGCCGCCGCCTCCGAAAGGCTGCTCCCCGAAGTCGGGCCGCGGGTAGAGCCCCGGGGGCTGGAAGTCGGCGCCCTGTGCGCCGCCGCCGTAGTAGTCGGCGCCCTGCTCGCCTAGGTAGCCGCCCTGCAAATATTCCTCGCACGGAGGAAACTTGGGGTCCACATACTTAGAGTTCACCATATACGAACTCATGGCCATTAATTTCAGAAGGTAGAAAATACTAATTTTTCTCGTGTTGTCTTTTTTTCTCCTTCCA
>RJWT010011634.1:0-23118 GCA_004365215.1 Cuniculus paca
CCACAAACGAGTGAAAAGGGCAGAAGGGGGAGAAAACACACCTTTTTCCCTCCCTTATGTTGTATGCTGGCTCCACCCCTGGGTGGGCGCAGCACTCACACCACCAGTCACAGAGCTAGACAATGAACCAATCACAAATACTAGACTGAACCGCTTCTATAACTGCATGAGGCTTGGGGGGCCACCCAGACACCAACTATAACAGATTCCTAGGAGAGAAGAAAGAGAATGGGGCAGAAGCAATTTGGAAAACGTAATGGCCAAGAAGGTTGAAGAAGTCCTATGATTGTCCAGCAGAAAATTACTTCTAGGCATATAATAGTTAAACTGCTGACAACTAAACCCAGAAAGTTGACTGGGGACAGGAGGACCTTCAAGGGATCAGGGATAAGAGCAAAACTTTTAAGTAAAAGTTGTAGAATCTGTAAGACAATGAACAATTGCCAGGCTAGAATTTTATATGTAGTTCCTTCCAAAATAAAAGCAAAAGGGGCTGGGGATCTAGCTCGGCAGTCTAAGCGCCTGCCCAGCAAGCACAAGGTCGTGAGTTCAATCCCCAGTGCCGCCAAAAAAACAACAACAACAAAAAAACAAAATAAAGGCAAAATAAGTACAACTAAAACCCCACTGAATTAGTCATTAGGAGATTAGGAGACACTGAAGGAAATATTGAAATGAGTTTGTCAGAAAAATAATTCTGAGTAGAAAGTTGGAGAGATGCTAGACAGATAAAAATCCATGAAAGGGACAAATAAGTGTGTAAGTCTGAATGCATATTAATTATATACAATAGTAATAAAAATGTGTGAGGTGAGGTGGGGACAGTAATTGGAGTAAAGTGTTGTGAAGTTCGTGGAAGTGGCATTTAGAAAAGAATAAAGACACAGACACATGCATACCTATGTTTATAGCAGCAAGTTCATAGTAATAGCGAAATCTTGGAAGTAGCCTATATCTCCAAAAACAGATGACTAGTTAAAGATTTTGTGGTATTTATACAGAATGGTGTACTACTCAGTAATAAAGATAGTAAATTTGAGTCATTTATAGGAAAATGTGTGCTCCTTGACCATAATGTTAAGTGAATTAAATCAGACACAAGCTTAAATATCACATGGTTTCTCTTACATGAGAAACCCAAAGTATAAATAAGTTAAAGTGCCAAATAGAAGATAATGGGCAAAACAGGGAGATAAACCTTTTTTAAATGGAAAGGGGATGAAGAGATCGAGAGAGGACAGGGGCAAGGGAAAGGAAACAAAAAGAATTAGGATGTATCATGTCCTGTACATGTATCAACTGCCCATAAAGAATGTAATAATTATGTGTTGCAAGCACATTGATAAAAGAAAAATGGAAAATCATAAGCCACTCATTGCCAAACATTTTATATTTAGAGAAAGAAATCACAGTGCCATTTAGAAGGCACTTTGAGCTGAACCTGGTGGTGCATGCCTGTAATCCCAGCACTTGGGAGGCTGAGGCAGGAGGATTGTTGCGAGTTCGAGACCAGCCTGGGCTACAAAAGTGAGCTCAAGGCCAGTCTGAACTGCATAGTGAGACCCTGTCTCAAAAAGATGAGGGCCAGGGATTTAGCTCAGGTGGTGTAAGCACCTGCCTGACAAGAAAATAACAGTGATGACAATAATAGTTAAATATCCATCTTAAGAAACTAATTTCTGAAGGTGAAGACGGAGAATACTTATCCCAGGAGATTCCAGAAGTGACATAAGAGATTACCATTTTAAGGTAGGTCTGATGATGGCTTTCATGTGAGGACATCCTTGCTTTCTCCTGTATTCGCGAAGGATGATTTTGATAGATACAGAATTTGGACTAGCAGTTCTTCTCTTACCACACTTTAGATTTTTTTTTCACTCTTCTCTCCATGGCTTCTGATGAGAAATCCCCTGTCATTTGAGCCATTGCTCTCCTAATTGTAATAAATTATTTTTCCCTGGCTGATTAAAGCATTTTTTTTGGGAGAAGGAGGGTCTTAGTTTTCCCATTCTTTAGTTTTCAGGAATTCTTTTCTGGATATAGATTTCTTTTTGAATTTGTTTTGTATGAGAGTTGTTGTTCTTGAATTTTTTTTCCTTGACACTGTGTTTATCACCGTATTTGCTAATCCTTCAATTATGTTTTCTGCACTACTTTGTTTCTTCTCTCCTTTTGTGACAAATGATGTGAGTGTTAGAACTTTTAATTTCCATTTGAATCTGTTCATTTTTTCTGTTGCTGTCTTTTCAAGTTCACTACCTCTTTTATCTTCGTTCTGGTATTGAATCCTTCAGTAAATAATTTTTAAAATTGGTTATTGTACTAAATTTTTAGTTCTAAAATTGTATTTTGTTTTTATATAAAAACAAATTTATGTATAAATGAAGCATATGTATATGTATGTGTCTTTATTTACTGAAACTGTAATTGTTGTCAAGAATATTCACTTTTACCTCTGTTGTGTTTGTGTTTTTGAGATGAAGTTTTGATGTGTTCCTCAGGCTGGCTTTAGATTCCTGGACTTAAGCAGTCCTATAGCTTCAGCATCCTAAGCTGGCAACCATCATATTTGGATACCCTGAGTTCTTTTTCTTTTTCTTTTTTTTTTTTTTTTTTTTTTGTGGCACTAGGGATAGAACTTGTGACCTTGTGCTTGCCAGGCAGGCACTTACGCCACTGAGCTAAATCCCTGGCCCTTGTCTTTTTGAGACAGGGTCTCGCTATGCTGTTTAGACTGGCATTGAACTCACTGTGTAGCCCAAGCTGGTCTTGAACTTGTGGTGGTCCTCTTGCCTCTACCTCCCAAGTGCTAGGATTACAAGCATGCACCACCACACCAAGCTGGAACTAGAGGCTATGGATCTAAATGTTGAACAGTTCATGAAGGCAGAATGGCAAATGAGTAAACTTTTACAAAAGTTTGTGAAATTCATGAAGCAAAAATGAAATGTGAAATTCATGAAGCAAAAATGAAAATGGCAGAATAGACAACACTAACAGGATACTTCTTGTAAGGTATACCCAGGACCCTTACTAATAGTTCTTCCATTTCTACTTCATGTAGAAGGCCCTTACTTGGGCCTTCTACATCTCCTGATCATAATTTTGATGATGACCCTGATGAGGAGTTTCTGTGACTTGAATGTTCTTTTTTTTAAAATACAGTTCTGGGCATCTTTGTCTTTTCCTTGACTTTGAAGGATTCTGTGACTAAAATGTTAGCTTGAATGCTCTTTTTTTTTTTTTTAATATAGTTCTGGGCATCTTTTTCTTTTCCTTCCTTTTTTAGTTTTGGAGGCAGGGTTTTGCTATGTAGTCCAGGCTATCCTTGAACTCCTTATGTAGCCCAGGCTGTCCTCAAACTCACAGCAGTCCTCTGCCTCAGCCTCCCAGGTGCTGGGATTACAGGTGTCCACCATCACACCTGGCAGTTCTGGGCATCTTGTTTATAGAACCTTAATGTGTTTTCTTTTTCTACTGTACAGTTTATTTATACTGTACTGTCATTTTTACTGGTTGCACTGTGCAGTATTGTAGTTCTATTATACATGTAAGAGTTAGGCAGATAGAAGCAAACATTGGAGTTTCCTAACCATTTCTTTGTTCTGAATATTGTACATACTGTATGCAACTCCTCATTTAGCAACCAGTCCAAGTAATGACCTCATTGCAAGACTGCAACTTGGTCTTTAAATGAGGAATGTCTGTATCCATCTACCTGACAATGTCAGGTTAGATCCACAGATGTGAAGCACTGAACTGACCCTAGGATTTTATTTTTTTACAGAACTTCATGCTATCACTTTCTTGAGCTTTTTTCCCTAATGCTTTTTTGGTTCCTAGAGAGTTTTCCAGACAGATTACAAGGAGAATCTTAGATAAATCTTAGATTACAAGAGAATCTTAGATAAATCTTGTGATCTAGCTGGAAAACTAGTTATTTCTCTGATTTGTCACGAGCTACCAATACTATCACTCTCTGCCCTCTCAGCCACTTCCTTTTAGGTGGTACTAGAAATGGAACAGAGGTACTCTAAGCCTGAGCCATATCCCCAACCCTTCCCCACCTTTTGAGACAGGGTCTCACCAAATTTCCCAGACTGGCCTGGAATTTGCCTGATTGTCTAGGAGTGTGTCACCTCCCCCAACTTGCTGCATACTTCAGTGATGGCATTTACCTTTGAAGTTACACAATAAGATGACAGAAAAAAGCTGGGCGTGGTGGCTCACGCCTGTAATCCCAGCACTCGGGAGGCTGAGACAGGCGGATCGTTGTGAGTTCGGACCAGCCTGGGCTACAAAGTGAGCTCAAGCCCAGTCTGAACAGCATAGTGAGACCCTGTCTCAAAAACACCAGGACTGGGGATCTAGCTCAGCGGTCTAAGCGCCTGCCAGGCAAGTGCAAGGTTGTGAGTTCAATCCCTGGTACCGCAAAAAAAAAAAAAAAAAAAAAAAGACAGAAAAAGAATATAAGTCATGGAGATTCCCCTTACACTCATGAGACCAGAAGTTTCCCTTGCTTGGAGTTTCTCTGTTCAGCCACAACTGGTATTAATGCTAGCTAGCACAGCTGCTGCTATGGGATTGCCTGGGGAAGAGGCAGAGAAAGAAAAGGGAGGGAAAACAAAATAACAAAACCCCCACAGGATTTCACTTTTGTGTGATGCCAAAGAGGGTACTGTGTACTGTGCCTCAGACCAAAAAAGAGACTTCTTTTGGGATCCTTTCTGTCTTATTTAGTGTATTTAGTGTACTGTTCTGGGTGTGGGACCACTCAGTCCATTCCAAGAGCTACCAGAGGAAATAAAATCAGGAAATTCACTGCTATACGTGTGGTACTTGTGGTTTCCTCCTCAAGCCGCCTATTACCATTTTCAAATGACTACTTCATGTGTTCTGTTGAAACAGGATGGACTGTGCTCCCTCTGTCTTTATTAGAACCAGAACACACATATCATTTAATTTCATTATAGCTGTATTGTTCATTTGTTTAGGTTAAGAATTTATTGCACAGCTGTGCTGTACTAGACTTTTCTGAAAGTGTAAAAATGGGTAGTCTTAAGGTGTTTATGATAGGCAGAGGTAGGGATGTGATATGTAGATGGAGACAGAAACAGCAATTTCATATCCATTGATAGTTGATATTTTAATTGTTAGTTTTAGCTTTTTGATCCATTTCTGCTTCAGAATTTCACTTACTGTTTGTGATTGAGGGAGAGAAGATCTGGGATGAAAATTCTCTGTATATGTATGTTTGGGATGTAATTATTAAGACAATTATAAGAAGAGATACAATTACTTATATAAGAACTTAGAATAAGAAGAAATAATTTATTATCATATACTTGTTTCTCAGGTCTTAGAAAAATACCCCAATACACCCATGAGTCATAAAGAAATTCTTCAAGTTATCCAGAGAGAAGGACTAAAAGAAATCAGGTGAGTTTTAAAAATATTATTAGTAATAATTACAATACTTTATTAAAGTATTTCGTAGTAATAGTAGTAGGCTTTAGTTATAAAACTTGATTATTTAGTAATAAGTGCTTTGTTAACTTCTGATTTGTTCAGCTATCATATTGCTGGAGTTTCTAAGTCATAGCACATGTCCAAAATAAAAAAGGTTAAAAAATTTCTTAGTGAAAAAGAAAGTAGCTATCTCCAAGCCCATGCAGTTTACTTCATAGGAAGGCCTGGAGCCATTTGTAAGCCTTCACCTATTGCTTAAGGCTTTTGATTTATTATGTTAATGACCAAAAAGCATATAAGTAAATGCATATAAAATTACCATTGTCCAGGGAAATGCTAGAATTAGTCTAGAAAGAAATAATACTGTATTTGCCAAGAAGAATGAAACGACAAATAAGGTAGTATGGTTATCACATAAAACTTGTAGAAAGGTACACACGCCTGTATTTCCAGCTACTTGGAGAAACTGAAGCAGGTGAATCATTTGAGCCCATGAGTTTGCAACCAGCCTGGGCAATGTGGAGAGACCCTGTCTCAATAAAAATAAGTTTTATTATGTCCAAGCATAATAGACTGGGGCCAGTTAATACAAGATCAAAGCTCATACACACTAACTCCCGAGATACTATGTTATAACAGCACATAGAGTCACTGTTCATAATCAAGATCCTGTGTCATCAAGAAGTGTTAAAATTATGTTAAGTTTGCTTTGCATTTTAAGGCAGTAATTTGGCAGTTTCTATTGCAAAGATTTTCATTAACAGAAGAAGGTTATGATACTTTGAAACTACTCCTATGGGTGATACTGGGAAAGGGAAAGAAGGCCACTGTTTGATAGGGTGCTATTTTTGGTGGTCACAGTGACTAGGGGGGAGAGCACAGTGTGAAATTTTAGAGGGCAGGAAGCAGTGATGCTGCTAAATGTTTTATGTTTTGCTAGACAGTCTTTCACATTGTATAGTTTGCTTCAGATGCTAGTAGTCTCTTCAGAAAGAGCTATGCTCAAATATTTGTTAGTAAACAATAATGTATTTCTTGATAAATGGCTATTCTGTGTCCTGGATTTTAATTCCCCTCTTCTTTATTATGAAATTCTAATTGAGACTTTAAAAAATTGGATCTTTTTTTAAAGCAATTAAAAAATTTTTGTTTTTATTCATGGCCAAACGCCAGTAAGGTTGGGAGTAAGATTTGCTTCATTGATATGAAAAAGTAAAATATATATCAGCATATTCCATTCTATATAACACGTTTTGGAAAATTGAGTGTAAACATTTATAAGTTAAACATTAAAGTGCATTTGAAAAATTAGCTTTTAAAAGTATCTGTTGCCAGGTGTTGTGGCATACGCCTATATCCCAAAGCACTTGGGAAGCTGAGGCAGAACTGCAAGTTTGAGGCCAGCCTGGACTACAGAGTGAGTTTAAGGGGGACGGGGATTTAGCTCAGCACCTTAAGCACCTGCCTGGCAAGCGTGAGTTTGTGAGTTCAATCTCCGGTACCAAAAATAAGGCAGAGTGAGTTCAAGGGCAGCTTGAACTGCATAGCAAAACCCTGTCTCAAAAAGACAAAGAAAAAAAAGTACCTATTATAAGTTATTTAAAAATTAATCACCTTACTAGGCTTGGTGACACACGCCTGTTGTCCCAGCACTTGGGAGACTGAGGCAGGAGGATTGTTCTGAGTTCAAGGCCAACCTGGGCTGCAGAGTGAGACCCTGTCTCGGGGTGGGGGGCAAAAATTAATTACTCTTAATTTATTGGTGACATAATACTAAATTTTTGTTTGAATTACATTTCTGACTAGGGTTTGTTGAGGCACAATATCACAGAGCAGTATGTACAAAGCTACAGGAGAAAATGATAGCATTTCTTTTACTCTGAGAAATAAATTTTTTTCAAGTATAGTAAGTAGCCTGATATCCTTTATACAGAGGGTCATATAGAACAAGAATGAGCGAGAAATTTCATTTCTTTTTATGATACTAAATTTTTGATATATACTAGACAAATACACTGGGAAATCTAGTATATAGAGAACAGATTCCAAATCCCTTTGGTCTAAATGTCTTATTCTAGTATTCTCTAATTCTAACATTGAAAAGGCCTTAGGACATTAAATGTTCCATTATCATTTCCAGGCAACGGACAAGACTAGTACATAGGAAAAGAAATCAAGAAAAAGAAGGAAAAAGCAGGGTCTCCCCCTACCCCCCCCCCACCTTTTTTTTTTTTTTTTTTAAAGGTTGTGCAGCCATCAAAAGTATTTCTGGCTTCATTACAAGTAGATCTTCCTAGTTAAAACTGTATTGTTATGGTAGGCAATTATGTGACAACAAAGCAGTTTTTTCTAAGTCATCAGAGACTTGCATTTTATCAAATTCATTGGAATTTTAGTCCTTACCTTTCTTAACTCTTAAAATTATTTAACACTGCATTACCTTGACATTTCAAGCATTCTTTCTTTCTTTGTCTTTAGACTCTTTTACTTTGCTGATAACCTCTCTCCAGTTTAAGTGCAGTTTCGTCTATTCTTACAGGTTTAATAACATTTATGTTTTGTCAGGTCTCATATTTGTAGGGTAGTTACATCTCCTTTCATCCTTTTTATGTGACAACTCTTTAACTTTCTAGCATTTACAACGCTTAGGAAATGACTACTTCTCAAGGTGTCTTCAAGGTGTAGTTGGTTTTTGGGTTTTGAGTCTGAAGTTGCTGCCCGCTTGGCCCAGCCCCTGGTTTTTGGCACTGGCCCACAGTATTTTCTATGACCTTTGGGCAATTTCTGTCTTGGTATACCAGGAAGAATTGCTGATTAGAACAATTATGTCACTTTGGCTAAAATGGTACAATCAGCAATAAAATAGCATCAAACACAGCCTAGAAAATGACAAACTGAAGTAACCATTAATTTGCCACCTTTAACCATATGAACTAGATGTGGTTATATGACAAAGTCTAAAACAAACCAGAAAATTGTGTGCAGTAAATAAGCCTTCAGTATGCCAGTTTTACCCTTAGGGAAGGAAATTTTAAAGGGGTTAGGGGAAAAAATAGAGAAATAGAAGAAGGGGAAGAGATTAGAGTCATGGCTGGAGGACAAAGGGGGATCATGCAAACTAGAAAACTGGTGCAGAAGACAGAAGGGAAGGAGAGAAAGAAGAAATAAAAGGAACAGAACAGATCAACAACCACAAAGAAACTAGAAGCCACGATCACGCTCATAAAACAAGATCAAATAATGAAGAAGAAGAAAAAAACAAAAAAAAAGAAAGAAAGAAAAGAGAGCTGGGTGTGGTGGTGTACACTTGTCATCCCTGCACTTTGGGAGGCTGAGGCAGGAGGATCACTGTGAGTTCAAGGCCAGTCTGAACTGTATAGTGAGACCCTGTCTCAAAAAGAAAGAAAGAAAAATGTCTATTTCCGGGTTTGTCTCTGCTGTCACTGGTAGACAGCGTGTGGAGACAGAGTCCACATCTGTGCTGATTTATCCCAGCAAGCCAGCTATAGCTTCATGGCAGGGTAGTGGATAATCTCAGCAAGACTGCACTTTTATTTACTCTGAAGTTTAGATTGGTTTCTGGCCTTGAGATTAGGACCAGACCCATTCAGCCTACAGCTGGCAGCACACCTTCGGTCAGCTTGAACTCAGCTGGGAGCAGCTAGATGGACCCAGCAGTATTCTAAGTTTTGAGCTCAGTTGGCCCCTTTCCAGGTTGGCTTTTGGCCAATCACCCTCTCCTGCAGGATGTCCAATCTCGCAGCCCTCACCCCCAACTAGTGCAGTCCTCCACATCCACTGTTCTTCCACCGCTGTGTTTCTCCGTGAAGGCTTCTGGTGTTGCCAGCAGTCACTGTGTGTCCAGAGGTATGAACCGCTGCTCCCATGCAATGAGTCCTAACTCAGGCAGAAGGTGCCACCAGCTTCCTCCTTCATTGAAGTTTCTCTCTTAGGTCTTCCCTGGGGGCTTCAATTCTTGCTTCAGATTCTTCCTGGGTCCAGAGGACCCACTTACCTCCTCTTTCTCAAGCTGCTATATTCCAGTGTCTGAACTTCCAGAGAGGCGCTTTCTCTGTTGCTTACCACTTTGCCATCTTCCGACTCCTTAACTTTCATTTAGTTATTTGACAGTTTTAAATTTTCAGGTTGCAGGTTGAATATTTCATTTTCAGAGGTTTTTGATTAACTTTGCAATCTAGATCACATAGTTCTTGAGTATTATAGTATTCTTTATTCTTTCTTCATCGTACCAAGGCTTAAAGTGATATACTTTTGTGATTTAAAAAAATCATACATCTCGTTTATACCTTATATTAAGCTAGTTCCATGAGAGTGATATATTTGTTCTTTTTGTATGGTGCATAACAGGAATTGAAAACTTGTTAATGCATAATATGAAATACCAGTAGTTGGGAAGTCATATCCAAATATAGTTATTGCTTATTCTCTTGTGTAGTGATGGGTCAAATGGTAGTCTTACAGTCTTTAAAGTTTTTAGAAAGATTACAGAATGAAACACATACTGTGCTTACTGAAAGTGTACTGTTGCTGTTTTTTCTTTGCATTCCTCAGACCTTGGTACATGTCTTACAACTCTTCTCCCTTTTGTATATTTCCCTCTAGTCACATTTTTGAAATATCTCTTAATTTTGATTGGTGTTTTATATTTTATTCTGGGGATTGAACTCTCTCGACCTTGTGCTTGCCAGGTGCCACTGAGCTAAATCCCCAGCCCTTGTCTTTTTGAGACAAGGTCTTACTATGCCGTTCAGACTGGCCTTGAGCTCACTTTGTAGCCCGGGCTGGTCTCAAACTAGCAGCACTCCTCCTGCCTAACCCTCCTGAGTGCTAGGATTACAGGCATGTGTGCCACCACCCCCGGCTTATATTTTATTCTAATATATATTAAAATGAAAACAACTCAAATGTCCACCGGCAGAATGGATAAACAAAATGTGCCATCTACGTATAATGGAATATCATTTAGTCTTAAGGAAGAAATGAGATTATTATAGTGCAGTATTATGGATAACCTTCAACACATCATACTAAGTGAAATAAGCCAGACCCAAAAGGACAAATATCCATTTACATTAGATACCCAGAACAGGTCAGTTTATAGAGACAAAAAGTAAAGAGATTACCAGGTACTGGCATAGGGAGTTATCTTTAATGGGTGCAGAGTTCATATTTGAGATGATAAAACTCCAAAAATTGATGGTAATCAATAGTTGTACAACATCGTGAATGTACTTGCTACCATTGAGTTGTGCACTTCGAAGTGGTTACAGTGGTAGCTTTTGTGTTGTGTAGGTTTTACCAGAATCAACCAGTCAGAAGAAATGATTGATTCCTGGCTGAGAAAGATTCAGAATGAGATTTTTTTTAAGAAGTTTGGTGATAAGATTTAAAATGATTTATCCAAAGTGTGAATTTCTTTCTTTTTTTTTCTTTTTTCTTTTTTGAGAGAGAGTCTTGCTATGCAGTTCAGGCTGGCCTTGAGCTCACTAAGCCCAGGCTGGTCTTGAACTCTCAATGATCCTCCTGCCTCAGCCTCCCAAGTGCTGGGATTACAGGTGTGCACCACCACACCCAGCTCTATGAAGTGTGAATTTCTGAATGAGTTAATTAGTAACTGTATCCTTATAGACGAAAATATTAAAACATTTTAATCAAATGTGTGTTTCTCACTGTAAAGCATAGCAACATTTTGGAAATAGAGGAAAAGGCCTTCAATTTCCCCCATCACAATAATCCGTGATTGTGTGTCCAGTTACATTCTTTTTATACCTTTTGCTTATCCCTTTTAAATATAGTTTCCAGTTTCCCATTGGAGTCCGTTTTTCCTCACTCTACCACTGAACCTTATCCTGTGGCTCCTTCCATAAGAGTCATATGAGAAAGGAAATACACATTTTGGTGCTTAAGGTGAAAATGGGGTGTTGTAGTCAGGGGTTGCAAGGAGAACAATTACATGCAGGACACAGAATTTATAATATTATTTTATGATGGTCACCCAGAGTTAAATACAAGAAAGTGCAGGAAATCTGTCCACAACACTATAAAGACCTAGAAAATCCAGCCAAAGGCCTGGATCCCACAGCAATGTCCTGCATGAGTCCAGCTAAAGACCCAGAGCACATGACAATGCTTCCCATGAGTCCAACTGAGCCTAGAGCCCATGACAATGACTTATGCAAGTCTGTTTTACTGATCTGCACTGGGAAGGCTCAAAGACCAGCAGTGGAAGCTAGAAAGTCTGTGCCAGCAGGGTGAAGGATCTGTGCTAGTAGGTTGAGGGTTCTGCAGTGGAGCCAAAAAGTGACGCTCAAAGTAAGAACCAGGGCTCCCCTTAAAAGTACCACAGCCGTCCTCAGCAACAGTGAGGTCCTGAGCTCCTCTGACGATGAGAACAGTCAAATACATAGCAGGAAGCCAGTGTGACGAACGTCTCCTGGAGATTAGACAGCAAACATCTTCCCCTCTGTATCCAGGAAACCATGTGCAAAGTAAGGACCAGAGCTCCTCCAAAGTGAACCACAGCCATTCTCAGCAACAAGGTCCTGAGCTCCTCTGATGATAATGGCCAAATTCATATTGGGGGAGCCAGCATGACAAGCTCCTCCAGGAGAACCAATGGCTCCACACAACAACACTTAGGAGAACCTACGATGCCAGTGCTCTTTCTCTCTACCTCTTTTTTTTTTATGCTGGCAACTTTCCTCAGGTGGGCCATCTACACTTAAGCACCATACTGATTTAATTCAGCTGGTGTTAAGTTGACCATCTGTTTTTAATCCATAACACGGGGCATGACAGGCTTGGAGAATTTAAGAACTGATTCTGTTTTACCTGTTTTAAGTGAATAAACAGAAGCATTCTGGAGTTTTTTTTAAAATAGCCTGAAGTAAGGGAGCAGTTGATAATGAAGATAGATACTCAAACTGTCATATTTGTAATTTATAAATAAAAAGCTAATTCCTGGGTTGTTTGCTGTTAAATAGTTAATTTAGAAAATCATAGTTTACAAAAGAATTTATTTAAAAAAGTTTAAAAATTTATTGAACATTTCACTGTCTTTTCAACTTTTTATGGCTAAAATACAGCCTAATTGTTCTCTTAACATAAATCCCAACAATAGTATGACAATTATTCCTTAAGGCTGAAAATTTTAACACAGAACTACTTGTTCCAAATTCGAAGTACTTGAAAGTAATTTGGTTTTATCTAAACAATTTCCTTTTAAAATACATATTATTCATTGGGTAGAAATTTTATTGAGTTTGCTTGAAGACCCTCCCCTTCACATTATTATAGCTTGTTTGTTGATGCTGGATCATATTTCGCATTTCATATGAACTTCCTGAAAGACTGGTAGGCTACTTTGTTTCTATCTAAAGACACTGGAAGTAGCCAGGTGAGGTGGCACACCTGTAATCCCAGCACTCAGGATGCTGAGTCAGGAGGATCATTACAAGTTCGAGACCAGCCTGGGCCACTGCGTAGGGAGACCTTGTTTCAATAAGACAAAAACAAAACAAAAAAAACAAAGACGCTGGAGGTGAAATCAAGAAGAAGTGTGTCTATTTGTGTATAATTTTAGGTATATTCTTTAGATTCTCTCTAAGGGAAGCTCTGCAGAATTTTATTTTACTTTGAACCAACGTAGCATTTATGGCACATGGCTGTCATTAGCCATCAATACGTGAAAAAGCCTCGTAAAAATTTAAAATAGTTTTATTCATTCTTTTCTTTGAGGGTGAAGATAGAGTTTGCAGGGAAACTTAATCCAGAGCACTTAGTTTCCTGTCTTGTTTTTCATTTTTCCTGACTTGAGTTCACATTTTTTCCTGTGACTACATATGCCACTGATGAAGTATTGGGGGCAGTTCAAACCCCAACTTCCCAAATGTGCTCATATCATTACTCCTATGCAGCTGTTTCAGGAAGTTGGGATATTATTGTTATTTAAAATTAAGAATTTATTTAGAAATTCTGTTTTTTACTGCGCCTGGTGGCGCACACCTGTAATCCCAGAACTTGGGAGGCTGAGACAGTAGGATCATAGTGAGTTCAAGACCAGCCTGGGCTACAAAGTGAGCTCAAGGCCAGCCCAAACTGCATAGTGAGACAAGGGCTGGGGATTTAGCTCAGTGGCATAGGGGCTGGCCTGGCAAGTGGGAGGTCATGAGTTCAATCCCTGGTGCCAAAAAAAGGGAATTCTGTTTTTCCTAAGGTATACAGTTTTTTAGTTTTTAAGGTCTAGTCAGAAAACACTGCATGGTAATTTGAACAAGGAAGTTATTAACCGGAAATTATTAACAGGTTAACCAGAATTAACAGTTCAAAGTAGAGAAAAGTAGAGAAGCTGGTGAAGAATACAATCATAGCAGAATAGAGAATAGCCATTACTTCTGGAACTGAAACTACATGCGAGGGAGGAGAAAGTTTCAAGGTCCTTTCCTCAGTTTGTGTTTCAAATGTTTCTGGAGAAATTGCTTAGTTAATGACAGAGTTCACTGGTGCCTGAGATAGCCATAGGAAACTGCCTGCTGGATAAAAACTTGCTGGACTGTTGCCTCCTTTTACACTTGTCCAACTTGCTAGGAGCCAGCTAAGGCACCAGGAGAATTTTCTGAAAAGCCATCACAAGGGATTTTGCCCTGTTGGGTTGAATGGCTTTGAGAGTCCCTCATGCTGCTGACAGTTGGATGCTCCCAGAGCCATTAGGCAAGGGTGTGCTAAAGGAAGAAAATCACCTTCTTTCTGTAGTGCGTTTCTAGCACCCTGTTGACAAAGCTTATTTAACAATGACCCAGCTGGCAAAGGAGAGCATTTTTGGGCCCAACTCCATTATTACAGATAAGGATGAAGGAGGTTGGATTTGAAAATTGAAGTCAGTAGAACAATAAACTGGCACAGAAGCCTCTAATTTTTTTTATAGACTAAATATCCTCTGTTGTCTGGATCCACCTACCACTTTGGACTTTCTACCTGATGGATACGTTCTGTGTTTATTTCTTACCTTTACTTAACATTTCTTACCTTTATTTAAGATGTTGAGCAATCTCTTACCAACTCATCATGAAAAGATCCTGACAATCCTTTAACACCAACTCAGATTTTACCTCCAGAAAGCTGACCTTTTTCCTTTTCAGTTTATTGTTTCCCTTTTTTTTTTGCAGCACTGGGGATTAAACTCATGACCTTGCGCTTGCCGGACAGGCGCTTAGACCGCTGAGCTAGATCCCCAGCCTGTTTTTGAGACAGGGTGTCACTATGCCATTCAGGCTGGCCTTGAGCTCACTTTGTAGTCCAGGCTGGTCTCGAACTCACAACGATCCACCTGTCTCAGCCTCCCGAGTGCTGGGATTACAGGCGTGAGCCACCACGCCCGGCTCCCTTTTCTTTTTTGAAATAAAGTGTCCTTGAACTCACTCTGTAGCCCAGGCTGACCTCAAAGTTGTGTCAGTCTCAGTCAAAATCATTCAGTCAGTCAATCAATCAATCTCTCTCGCTGTTTCTCTGTCTCTATCTCTGTCTCTACCTCCCAGTCCCTTGAAGCACTGGGGATTGAACCAGGGACTTCACACTGAGCTACACCCCCAGCCCTTTTTATTTTTTGAGCTTTTAATCCTCTTTCCCCCACCTCTTAGAGTGTTGGGATTACAGGTCTGTGCCAGGATCTAGGACAATGTAGATTGTTTAATCTTGGTTGAATTTTGATAATTTTAAGTTTCTAAGGAATTAGTACATTTCTTCTAATTTGTGGAATTAATAAGTGCGAAATTTTTTGTGCTGTTACCTTATTATTTTTTAATGGCTACAGAATCTGTAGTGACACTTTCATTTCACCCATCATATTGGTGATTTGTGCTTTCCCTCCTCTACTTGTCTGTCTTGCTAGAAATTTGCCAATTTTACAATTTTTTCTTCCCCTTCATACTGGGCCTTGAACCCAGAACATTGTACTAAGCAAGTGCCTACCACTAAGATATACTACTGGCCCCTTATTTCAGTGATTCATTCTCTACTCAGGATATAGTCTATTTGGTATATATGAATATTCCATGCTTGCTTGAAGTATATATATGTGCACATATTTTGTGTTGTTCTGGGGTATTCTGTAAATGTCATTTAGATCAGTGGTTAATAATATTGCTCAGGCTGGGGACATAACTGGTAGAATGTTTGCCTGGCATGTATGAGACCCTGACTTCAAACACTGGAAAAAAGAAAAATGTTCAGGTCTTCTATATCCTTGTTTTTATTCTGTGTACTTGTTTTTTGATTATTGAAATTTCCATGTGCAATTATTATATACTTATCTATTATTCCTTTCAGTTCTTTTAATTTTGCTTCCTATATTTTGAATATTTGTTGACAGGTATGTGTTGTTAGCATTTAGTAATGAACATGTTTGTCCCTGGTAATATTCTTTGTTTTAAAGTCTGCTTTGTTTAATTTTTGCTGCACGTAGAACGTTGTTGGCACTTCCCTTCTGGCCTCCATCGTTTCTGATGAGAAATCCTTGGTCATTTGAATATTTTCTTCCTGTAAGCACTGCATTTGTTTTCTCTAGTTGTTTTCAAGTTACTTTTCTGGCAGTGTCCTCTGCCCCCCTCTCTTCCTTTTCTGTCCTGGTGATTGAATCCAGAGCCTCACATATGCTAGCCAAGTGGTTTACCACCGGACCTTCTATACCCCCAGGCTGCCTACCAGTCCTTTATGGGAGGGATACAGGAGGAGGATAGATTAAAATCAGCCAAGGAAGGAGACATACAGTAGAGTCAAGGTGAAGTACCATGCACAGCTTCCCAGTTGTTCTCTGTGCATGGACGTAAGGCAGCATTACTATGTAGGCCTCATATATAGAGGTACGCATAGAGTATTGTCAGTCATTGAAGCTCCCTAGTCCTCGGTGTCCTGAGTTTTTAATGGAGTTGCATCATGGATGCATAATTGATTGCCCATACAGTCCATTTTAGCTTCTAGTCCTCTGTTCTTCCAAAGATCTGTTGAAATGAAGTGACTGAAACCCTTACTGTGAATCACATTGTTACTATATGGCTCATCTTTTAAGGCCTAGTGATTACCTTCCAGAAGACAAAGAAAGACTTTTCTTAAACCTGCTTTGCTCATTTTACTATCTGTACAGTATTATTTCCCTATTTTAATTTTTTGTTTTTGAGATAGGATCTCACTGTGTAGTTCAGGCTGACCTCAAAGCCACAGTGATCCTCCTGCTTCAGTCTCTCAAGTCCTGGGATTACAGGCATACGCTACCACACCCAGAATATGTCTCTTTGTTTTACAGTATTATTTTAATAATTTTATATGTGCTAATAGAGTTTTTGGGAACGAGTAGCATTCAGTTTCTGAGACACTGTTTTCATTTTAAAAAGAAATTAGAAACAAAAACAGTGATACAGAATTTGAAAATAGCAGCCAATGCAGTCCTTCTCAGCAGAAACATCCTGAGTCTGGTCTTTACCAGCTTTCTGGTCTTCTGAGCTCTAACCAGAATCTCTCATGCAGTACAGCCTAAGGTTGTCCAGGTCTACTTTTTCAGCTGACATCTCCAGACCTTTCCAGACTCTTCTCACAGGCCATTCCCAAAGGCTCCTGAATCACTTGGTACCAAATTCTGTCTTAGTTACTTTTTTCTTGTTGTTGAGACAAAATACCTGAGACTCAAAGTTAAAGGAGGAAAGGTTTATTTAGATCATAGTTTGTAGAGGATTCAGTCCATAATAGGTTGGCTCTAAGGTAGAGGAGTAACAGTTCATGACAGTAGAAGACAGCAAAGCAGCAAGGGAGAGTGAAACAATCCTCTTTCTGTCTCTTTATTGTATCCGGTCTCCTGGGACTAGGGCGATGCCAATTCAATCAGTAAAGTGATCCAGTAATCATCCACCTTTAATCCCAGCATTGCAGTATGAACCAGTCACACACTCTAAAGATTCAGCCATTTCCTAAAAACCCCTATGATCCCCATGAGGCTTTGTGGGGGGATGCATCAAAACACAAACCATAACAATTAGTTTGCTTCTTGCTAATTTTTCACATCTGCAAGAAGTCAAGAAGTACTTAAAAGCATTAGTTCTTTATGGAAAATGAGCTAAAAGAAAGCTAAGTGTTAGTTTTATAGAAATCCTGGCAAATTTGAGGATGAGTGGATGACTTACATGCATTCCTTGCCAGTGAAATTTATCTTGTTACATTACATCATGGTATGTATGATTAACAATATTCCAAAATGCAGGATCTCTGTTTTAGCCTTCATTTTCTCCCCTGCCTTTCCATCAGTCACATATTTCAGTCGTAGAAAATGTTGCAGTTTGAAAACATAATTAGAAAAGGTATTATAGTTTACATCTCATTTTGTTGAAGGCTTATTGAAGATTGTTACTTTGCAGGGGCTATACTTTTAGTTCAAAACTAGAAACCCAAGTTTACTGCTTCTGGAGTTTGTTCTTTCAGCATATTTTACCACTTACATCCATAGATCCCCTAATCTCTCTAAGTTTTCAAATCAAAGTTAAATTGTGTGCTGACATATAATGTTATTGAGTTGTTTGTTGTCTAATTAGTCATTGCATGAGGTAAAATTCGAAATAAAGACCTTAGTGAAAGAGCTAGTACATTTTTAAAAAACTGAGTGGTCTTTATGTATTTCTGTTTTGTGGAGCTCAAAATTGGTATCTAGTAAGTTTTATTTTTTAGTCTCCTATTTTAGGCAAAAACTATTAGTAAGGTTCTTTAGAGTTAGGATTATAAAGAATTTGGAAAGTGTTCATCAAAGATATGCTCAATAATCAGATTAAATTAGTGCCTGTTTGTCTTGTATTTGATTTGTACTAATACCTTTATTTATGAATGACATAATCTCTCTCACATGTTATTTAAGGTTGTCTGTTTTAGTTCATCTACCAAAAACTAATCAGAACACTTCATTTTTCTTCTACCTCTTCTTATGCAAATGAATATATAGCAAAGGAAGTAAAGTCAACATTATTATTATTATTATTATTAGTTTTTTGGATCTCATTTTTTAAAATCATAAATCATTTCACTATCACTACAGAGTAGGTCACTTGGCTCTTTGCCAAGCTGAATTGCCTTAAAGTGATTTCATTAGAAAGAGTTCAATTTAAGAATTTTAAAATTAAATTGATACCATACTTATCTAGTGTTGTATTTGTGATTTTGCATTTTCTTATCTTACCAGTTACAGTCTGTTTTGAAGCCCACAGACCTGTTGAAAAGAATTAATACTGAAAACAAAAATGAAACAAAGAAAAAAACTAAAATAAACTGGATATTGACAGAAAAAAGTACTATTCTTATTGATATGCACAGTGAATTATTTTATAGATCAAAGGAAGCTAATAAACTTTAGAGTCTATAGCTGATGGCTTATGATGGCTCCCTGAAACTGAAATGCATGGGAAGAACATTAAAAAGTGGGAAATACTCACTATACTCATATTTAATTCTAGATTGCACTTAATAGTTTTACTCTGGCACACAGTTAAGGTCCTATAGCTGTTTTCTGGAGTGGTATAGACTTGAGCTGAATTTAATTGTGTATTTTTAAACTGATAGTTTTGGTTACCATATAATTTTAAAGAAGAAATTAATGTTTTATGTAGTAGAGTGGGTGGTGGTGGTGCTAATTTGAGGAATTGCAAATATTGCTGGGAGGGCAAGGGACAGTTTATTTTTTGGCCTTGTTATTTTGTAAAGAGAAATTAAAAACTTTTTTTTTTCTTCTTCCTTTCATTTTCTTGGGGTGCATTCCAAATCCAGAAGGTAAGAAGTATTATTTTATTCTAAAGAAATACATAGTGTAAAGCACGCTTTTGTAAGTTTAATTGAACTTACCTTTGGACACATGGTTTTTACTCTATAAAACTAAATAACCCAGAAACTAAGGAATAATAATATTGTATGGATGTTTGCTCTTTAAATGTGCTTTTTTGATTCCTGCAGTTGTAATCTTTATTTGGTTGTAATTTTAGAAACCCAGTCTACTTTATGTATCTTAAAATTGTCATTTGACTCACTAGCATTGGAATACTGACTATTCTGGAGGTTAATAATGAAAATATGTAAGAGATTGTAAATGTGTATATGAATATTTGCTTTTTGGCATTAAGATTGAAAATACCTATTTATCCTCTGAGTGAGTAATAAGTCCTCTATAGGAGTGACACTTACTTCAAGTCAGAATAGAATATGTTAAATTCATAGTCTGGATCTTCTACTGAGTTGGCTTTTTGTCTGTGTTGGAATAGAATTTTATAACACCCTCTATTATAGCAGTTTCCATGTCATATTGTAATTATCAAAATTACCGGACTTCCTTCCTTATGAGACTTGAGAGAACAAACCATATCTGTGTATTTTCACTTGATGCGACTTGCTTGACTTACAGTTAGACTTTAAAAAATCTTTTTAACTTTGGTTAAAACTTTTAACAAGTTCATTCATAAGAACCTATTTTTTGAACAGCAGTTCATCAAAGAAAGTCCATTTAAGTCCTTACAAAGTCCAAAGTAAAATTAAAATACTAAAAGCTAGGTTTTTTTCTTTTGTTTACCACATTTGTGTGTGTGTTCGTTTTATTACTTGAAGGGGTTCTTTAGGTGCAAATAATAGGAACCAATTGTCAGTAACATAAGCAAAATGAGATAGAAGGATTTGGGGGATCTCACAGGCTTAAAGGAAAGAAACAGGTTTCGAAATTAAGGGAAGGAAGGCTGCTTTAGAGATGAGGCAGACTAAAACTAATGGCTAGTTTCATCCAAGCACTCTAGCTCAGATGAATTACTCTTAGACAACTTTTTAAAAATTTAATTAATTTATTATTTTAGTCCTTGACTGCTTTGTTCATTGTTAAAATTCAAGGAAGACTCTTGGTTGGCTTAACGCCCAGTGTTGGTGAGACATTGATAGCCAGGCTGGCCAAAACTGTTACTGTAGGGTAGGGTATATTTTCCCAAATCAGTATTGAATATTCTTCCCAGAAGATGGGGAATGGATGTTAGCTGGAAAGAAATAACAGGTGTGTACTGTGTTGTTCATGGTAGAAAATTAGAGTACAACAGATAAAACAATTCAAAAACTGTTCTAGGAAGTAACCATTAATCAGATTCTTCCATTTGTAACATTATGTGAAACCATAGTGCAGTATTCCAACCAGGATACTGCTTTTCATACATTCTACCAGGTTTTACTGGTACTCAGGTGAGGCGGAGGTGGAACTTGAGGATGTGTGTGTGTATTATCACATGTATAGGTTTATATATGCAGCACCACAGTCAATATCTAGAGCAGGTTCAACAAGTGTCTCTTGTGTTCTGCTTTTATTGCCATACCTGTTTTTCTGCTTACTTTCTCTTCTTCCTCCCTGATAATAATCTCTCCTACATTTCTATAATTTTGTCATTTCAAGAATGAATTTATTTTATTAATGAATGCAACCATACAGTATGTGACCATGTGAAGTTAACTCTGCACGCCCAGTCTTAATTCTCCAGAGAGTCCTCAGAGTTATATGCAACAGTAGTTCATTTCTTTTTGTTACTGTGTCCCATAACTTTGATGGACTGCACTTGTTTTAATCATTCACCTGTTGAAGGACATCTGTATTGTTTACATTTGTTGGCTACCATAGATAAAGCATCTATAAACATTTATGCACATGTTTTCGTATAAGCATAAAGTTTCCATTCTCTGGGATAAATATGTAGAAGTGTAATTGCTGGTTGTATGGTAAGTGTTGTTTAGTTTTAAAGAAACTTCCAAACTGTTTTTCACAGTGACTATGCTATTTTACTTTTCTACCAGCAATATATGTACTTGAAATGAATTTCTTATAAACCACACATAGTTTAGGTTTTTTTTTTTTACTTCTAATTCTGCCAATTCTAGCCTTTTAATTTTATATTTACACAATTTATATTTCAGACAATTATTGATATGTTTGTCATTTTGTTTGCCTTCTGTTTCTTTTCTCTGCTTTTCTTTTCTTGCCTTCTCCATTTATCTTTTTAAGAATTCCATCTTTATATTTTGTGTATATCTTTGTATAATTTTCTTAGTGTTTGCATTGAGTGTAATATACCCATATGATTTATCAAACTGTACTGATCTTACTATCTTCTTCAAGTGAAATGTGGATACTTTGCTTCTATTTAGTGTCTTGAGTATCAGATGATGTTATAATTTTGGTTCTCGTCATCAAATATAACTTGTACAATTCCCAAGAATAGTCCATTGTGTGTACCTATTCCTGCTCTTTTCGTTTTGTTCTTCTTTCATCATTTCCTTCCTATTGAAGAACTTACTGTTCTTTACAAATAGGTAAGGTAGGAACAAATTATTTTAGTTTTCCTTTTTTTGAACTTGTCTTTATTTTTCCTTTATTTCTGAAAGATGCAGCTCATCAGATACAGAATTCACAGTTGAAAGTTCTTTTTCACTCAGTGCTCGGGAAATGGTGTACTACTTTCAGGCCTCTGTGATTTTAGTTGTAGAATCTACTGTTGTTTTGATACAGGGATGATATAGGACCTCTAAATAATCTAAATAATACAAGAGAAATATAACTCTCAAATCTGTTGGATGTCTGATACACCCAGTTTGTGTTTCCCAAAATTGAAGAATGAATTTTAAGGAATAACAGAGGTTAAGAGTAGGAAATATTTATTGAGGGTGAAAGATAATCTTTGTCTTAAGAGTGATGGAAGGGGACCTGGAAAGTGATTGGCAAGGACCCTAATTCTCCGAGGAAGCTTTATAGAGCAATATCACAAGGTGGATATAAGATGGAACAAAACTGTGGAAACCAATAAGATTATAAATATAGTGACTTAGGTAACATTGATCTAATGGGGAAGCAAGTCATGCAGCCAGTATGTATGGAAAGAACAAGGACCTTTCCTGGAAGGGATGGGTCAGGGATTCTTCCTGGTCACCTATCCAGTGCTCGATGTCTGTTTAGAATATCAATCATTATTGTTTATCCCTAGGGCAGGTAGGTAGATGGTAGTCATTTTATGTTTTTGTTGTGAGGTCTGGCCTTTAAGGAATGTGTTTGTACCCATAGTTGTAATGTATCTGCAGTGATCCCTGGAAGGGCCTAGCCCTGTCTGACTGCCTATAATGTTTCTAATAGCAGTCTATAATAGTCTCTGCTCTGAGGAGGTACCCCTAACTGCTGTGAAGAGGCAAGGGGCGAAGATTGTTTTGGCTACTTCTGGCTAAAGGGGGTTGTAGTTGTGATCGGCAGTCTGAGATGCTCTACAGAGCATCTGTCTAAAGGTCCTAGATAGACGCCAGGCTTCTTCTTCTTGGGTAGGTGTGTAAGTCTGGAGGAGAAAATGCCTAAGGAACAGATCAGTATGCATAGGATAGGCCAAACCATAAGATCAACGTGATTTTTACGAATATAGCCAATAAAAGTTTTCACCAGGAAGAGCTAGAATTAGCCTCCCCACAAAGAGGGTAAGGAGAGGGTCTAAGGAATTTGAGAATCTGATACGGTATTAACCAGTGGTGAGTAGCCATCAAGATATTAGCAGAAGGATCAGGAGTGTGTGGCCGTTAGAATGTTTAATGCCATTTGATTTTGGAGGACAG